>JAVDPK010001425.1:810502-831670 GCA_034780415.1 Cichlasoma orientale | reverse complement strand
AAAATATATTGTGTTTATATATATATATATATATATATATATATATATATAAAAATCGTATATCGCCATTCAGCTAAAAAATATCCTGATATTATTTTTGGTCCATATCGCCCACCCCTAGTGTGCAACAGAAATAAAGATCTAGTCAAATAGGACTGCAACTTTTTTTAAATTTTTTTTTATTTTACTAGCCATTAAATATTAATTACTGAGTTTATAAGATATCATCAATTCCTTCAATCTGATGCTTATCAGGGACCAGTTCACAGGAGCAGCAGTTTAAGCAGACTCCCCTCTCTCCCAGCCACCATCTCTAGCTTTAATAAAGCATTCCCAAGCCAGCTGGGAGATATAATATCTCCAGTGTGTCCTGGATCTGCCCTCAGCTGGGATCTTTTCCTACTTGGACATATCCAGAAAACCTCACCTAGGAGGCACCCAGTAATCACCTAAGATGCCTGAACCACCTCAAACTTAAACAACAAATGCCATAAATTTCTCGAATTGGTGTCTTCACTGTTCAGTTTTAGTGGTGAAACAGTTAAATATTTAGTCAGTCAGCATGTTGGGTCATTTGTTAGTAATTTAATAAATGTATCAAGTGCAAATGTGCTGATTTGCAGTCTGTTCTGTTTCATGTCGCTGTGGACAGATTATATTTGGCCTTTGAACTGGTGCTTGGGCAGTACGTGCACTCTTAACTCAACTTTTAATAGATGCTTTTCACTCCTTTTGCTGACATTTGAAAGATTAAACACAGGGTCAATCCATCAGAAAAATAAATAGCTGATTAAAAAAGAACCCTCAAAATGAAAAATGGGATAATGCTTGCACTAGAGACACTGGAACTGGAAAAATATTTTCCCATTTTTGCTTGATTAAAACCTAAAAGATTAGTAAGTATTAAAAAGGCTTTAATCAGTTACCTTTCCTTTGATGAACTAATTGACTGATAGGCTCTTTCGGCAATAGAATCAGGCTGGGTTATTTTTGCTATCCCTGTTTTGTAGCACAGCGAAGGATATAAATACAGATAAAAGTAAATCAAGAGCAAAAAAGGCTGTTTAAATGCAGCTCCAGTGTAAAAATAGACTGAGGCTATTAAAAGACTGTCCTGGATTAAAGTCTCTGTGGGTACAATCCTCAACAAATGAGGGATCATTAAGTAGTCTGCTAGTATACCTTTAGTACAGTAGTGCCCTCATTGACAGTTCAGTGTGTATGTAGTTACTCAAAACGTGGCTGGAGTGCATTCATGCTGCTATCTCAAAGTGCAGAGCAGCCCGGAGGGCTGTCTCTTCACACAACACACCACACGCCAAATCAGCCACCCACTGGCTCAACCTTGATTTATTTATTTTTTTGGCCTCACAAGATCATCCTGAATTCTCCCATTCATAAAGCCAGAAGTCAGGGACACTGCAGCGTGCATGAACTCTGCAGAGGCTGTTGAGTAACTGTATAACAGTTCCTCCGGCTGCACTATGTCACAGCAAAAAGGTCAATGAGTGGATTCTTTTTAAATGGGACAAAGGGTTTAATTGAACTGTTTAAATAAATTTGTGCATTTTAATTAGGAATTTAGGCAAATTTTTCTATTTCAGCGCTAGAAATTGTGTTCTTTTTTCATTGCATGTGAAAGGGGATTTTTAAGATGAATAGAGGAATTTAATTTTTATACTCAATGAGCAAATTTTAATAGCAAAAGAGTCACTTTAGTCACTAGAGTCACTGCAGAATTAAACAATATAGTATAGTCATCATAAAAGTGAATCTAAGTGAGGTTTTTATACCTAAGAGGAAAATTAAAGTGGAATTTCCAGCATTAAAGTAAGAATGACATCCATCCAAAGCACACAGTATGTTTTATATATAAAATAAAAATGCTTACTCAGATATAATTTTGTATCCAGCTGTACTGTTTTTGTAACACTTATGGGCAGATTGCTATTTCTGGGAATTACTTCATTTCCTGTTGTGCACTTTATTTTGAAGGAGCAAGTGTTCTGTTCAGAGTCTTTTCCCAACGGTCGCCTGAACATGTATGGAGATGGTTTTAGTAGCGGGCTGCTTTTTGACTAATCCAGGACAAATATAAATCATAGTGCTGGATGTCTGACCTGGCAGCCTTCTCCGCTTGACTTCACAACTGTTTCCAGGATATTTTCCATTTGGACAACAACATACAATGTTGCCGGGTTACGTCTAACACTGGCAGACATTTTCACTGCGCCCAAGCTGATTTTGCCCTGATTTTATGAAACTCAGCACTCTCAGTACCCAGGCTTCTTCTCTCATTCTGTGGAGGGTCTTAGTTTTCATCCATATGGTGCTGTGGCTGTGGTTTATTCATGTCATGATTTTAATAATCATTGCTTTTGATTGATGTGGCTGGCTTTAATAAAACCATTACCTCTGCTTTCCATTAGAACTAGTCTGTTTTTTGTTTTTTTTGCACCCAGCACAGTCTTCAGCACAATATTTTCACATTAATAATATCTGTAAAAAATGATGAGGATCTCTCATAACCTGATGAGAAGTATTACCTGAATCTGCACTTCTCCCACAGCTTCATGCCTGCAGATGGATAAAAATATTAGACATTTCTATGTCAGAGCTGTTTAAAATCTAATGCTTGTAATGTGGTAACAAAAGACGTTAAAAAATTTACTTTGTCACTCTAATGTCACTTATGAATTCTGGACATTGTAAAGCTTCATAAACGGGGTAAAACATGGAAGTGGCCACTGTGACGCCTTTCAATGGTTCCTAAATTCAATGTTTTGAAGCCTTGAGATGATGGGTTTCACCGTTTCCATCTTGGTTGCAAAAAACTGGATGTAAAGCTGCACACTCATTGGCTAATGACTTGTGATTGACAGCTCGTTAGAGAATGAGGTGCAGTTTCATACCACAGATGGTCTTCCATTTTGAAACATGGTTACGACCAAGACTCACAAAACAGTTATTTCTTTATTGAGTGGTGTTTCCAGAGGTCAAGTCTGAAGGCTGTTTTCTGTTAGACTTTTATAGGACCGAAAATCTTTTTGCAACCACATCTATCGCCATCTGGAGGCCTTCAGCTAGAATGCAGGTTCAGGGCGCTTCTGCATTCGTTTTTCCAAACCTGGATTCATGTTTTATCCTGTCTGTGGTTAGAGTGCTAATTTAAACATCGTTAGCAAGCAAAATTCACAAACTCTACAGACATACATCAGCTGTCCATTCATCCATTTTCTGCTGCTTATCTGGGTCCAGGTTGTGGGGGCAGCTGTCTAATCAGAGAAGCCCAGACCCCTGCCCTCACGTACCTCCTCCAGCTCATCCGGGGGGACACAGAAACCTTCCCAAACCAGCCAAGAGATACACTGCTCAAAAAAATTAAAGGAAGATGTTTTAATCAGAGTAAAGCATCAAGTCAGTTAAACTTCTGAGATATTGAGCTGGTCAGTTAAGCAGAACATTACACATTACCCAGTCTGTATCAGTATGGATATCCAGCATGATTTTTTTTTCTCATTGAGATCTGATGTGTTTTCAAACACATCAGACAGGCCCATTGATAAGACATGCCCAAAATGCCTCACCTAGGAGATGCCCAGGAGGCATCCTAATCAGAGGAAAATAATTAATGGACAAAAAAACACAAAAATTTCATTCACTGAAACTGAAGCAAAAACTTCTGGTGTGGTCGGAACCACAGTTGTAATAATAGTCAGGTAATCCATTAAAAATGCTCCAAAATGCACCAAAAGCACACACACAGGCAGTGAAGAGGCTCGGATTAATGAACCTTAACATGGAAGTCTGTGGGGATTGACTCCAGCCTCATGCAGCTTCTAGAGGATCTGCAGTTTTTGCTGCTTCATTTTTCAGCTCTGGAGGTTGCCCCTTGGTTAATTATAGTTACCTAAGGCAATCGCAAATATAGCATTAGTTAAAGATTTCTAAATTATCTACTTTTCACTGTAATAAAAGTTGCACACAGTGTCATAATGCTTAGAGAAATAAATTTGCCCTAAACTGACATTTGACTTATCAGTGACAAAAAGCTTAGAGCACAGTGGGCTTTCGGTGCTCCATCATCCCACAGTTTGAATCACGTATCCACTTCTGTCTCCTGAAAGGCTCCGCTTTTGGCTCTGTTGATACTGCGTCCCACCAAAATCAGCACAGAGCCATGAACTGTTGGCCCCTTCGGTGTGGGCGGGACTTAATTATGTCCTGTTTCCATGCTCCGCCCACAGTGCTTCTACCTCACCCACACGGGGCTTTAAACCAAGTATTAAACAAGATCAGGATGTTTTGTTTGAGGAAACGGAGGGGAATGTGTTCGGGGGGGCGGGGGGGGGTTAAGAAAAATTACTGCATTTAACAAAATATTCAGTCAGTGTTTTTAAGGGTGTGCAAATTGCTTTAAAAATGTTTATGATTATCAAACTGTTTTTGCCTTGTATGCAATATGAATAAGGTTATAGGTTGTAGTGTGGAATGTAAACAGTGTAGTTTAGTAACAGTAGGCCCATTGAGCTTCATCTACATCCTGTTTGTGAGCTCTGAAAAAGTTCCCATGAAGCAAAGGTCACTGTCATGCTTGGCACAGATCCACTACAATCGCACACTCTCTCACACGACTCCTGCGAACTCCAAAACAATTGAATAATTTTAAAGCACAGCTCTGCTTTCAGGGACACTTAATTGTTCTGCAAATTCAGCTAGAAGATAAAACACCCCTTCATTAGTAATATTTTCAGAAAAGATGCTAAAAATCACCCCAAGTTTGGCTCAAATCGGAGTAATTGTTTTCGAGAACGGCTGCAGCGTCTTGGCGAACTTTGGTGAGTAATGTGATAATGACAGTCGTGATGGGGCGCATGATGTAACGGCATATTTCAAAGCAGTTGCTGGGAGGAAACCAGGCCAGCAGCGGCCTGGAGCAGAGCCAGTCGCTCAGCCAGAGCAGTTTGTTCCGCGCAGATCGAAGATTACCACATGATCTATCTGCATTAGTTCCATCACTGCTGTCAGAGTGTGGCCACACCTTTCAGATGACAACTGCAAGGCATTTTCCAGAAGCTGCTGCAGTCAGCTGAAGAGTGTTTACTGTTTGGGTGATTTACTGTAATCTGTAGGAGAACGCAGGGTCTGGCTACATGACAAATGTTTGTGCACACGTGAGATAATAATTACTTGAAAAAACAGCTATAAAGAAGTTTGGATAGGTATGAATTTATCTGCATTACCTTAAGAGATCATTGTGTGAGGTCTTTGTTTTTCATGTCTTCAGGCGTATTACTTTATATGGAAAAGAACTGTTTAAGGCTTTTTGTGGCTCCCGGGGGAACTGTGAACCTGATGGATATCACTTGAGTCAGTGCTGGTCGAAGCTGAAGACTATGAGATTGAAATAATTGTGCAGCCGTCTTAAGGTTACACTAACCTCTGCTAGTATAGCATCTGAATTCCCTCGCAGAGGGGTCAAGTATTGAATTGCACTGTCAGTATTGTAGTTCCAGGAGACTTTGAATTTTAAAAAAAGGCAATAAATCTCTTATTTCCCACAGTATCAGCACAGTTATGCTAAAGAAATGCATTTTTATGAAGCGTTTTTCTGAGATACTTTTTGCAACTTCAATCGTTTTATTATTGATTAATAAAAGCTAAAAGATACTCAGTTTAAAATGCTCCATTTTTAAAAGTGAGTTGATAAAAATTTGTTTAAATCAAGCACCAGCATTTGTTATTTCTACATATGTGGCTGTGCTGTTACTGGAAAAATAATTTATAGACAGATAGAGCCTGTCCCACCCAGCTGCCAAAGGGTGAGAGGCAGGGTACACCCTGGACAGGTTGCCAGTCTGTGGAGGGCTAATTATATATATATATTTTTATATATTTATATTTGACTTGAGTTTGTGCTGGTGGAGGTGCCTGCAGCACAGCAGTTGTCCTCGAGGCCAGAGCTGCTGGCCTGGCAGCAGCCAGTGGCAGCGCCTCAAACAGAGCAGCCTTTGTTAGAAGGGGGACGCTGGAGTGCTTGTGACCATAGCTGCCACTCCCTTTTTTGGAGAGAGGGCCCGGGCCTCCCCGGGGTGACTCGAGGGGGGACTGAGGGTGAGTGTGGGACTGTGGAGGTAGTAGACTTCCCCTCCTCCTCCTCCTCTCTCCTGCATGGAGAAGTGGCACAGCAGCAGGCATGGATGATTGATTATACGGTTTGTGGCCTGATTGGTCCTTTCTCGTGTCTGTTTATGCGATAATTCGACCACATGAAGGGGACAGATGGGTGTGCCTGGAGGCGGGCTGCT
Source organism: Cichlasoma orientale (assembly GCA_034780415.1). Lineage (NCBI taxonomy): Eukaryota > Metazoa > Chordata > Actinopteri > Cichliformes > Cichlidae > Cichlasoma > Cichlasoma orientale. The sequence continues at coordinate 825,362 of JAVDPK010001425.1, read as the reverse complement.
GTCTTTATTGTTCGAACAGGGAATGATTCCCCTAATTTTGCTGTTAAAGCAAACCTGTAATGATCCACCTTCGAGAGGAGCAGTGATGACCTAGAAGGACCTAGAAGTTTGTTGTTCTTCTCAATTTAGAGATGCAGCTTTGCGTACTGGAGATGCTCACTAATCCTGTCTTAAAGCAGCCATACTGTTTGAGCCCAGTCTCCTCCTTAGATCAGCCCCCTTTCTTTGTTCTTATTCATCTTCTTTCCTCCTGTTCTCTTCCATCGCCGGGCTGACATTATAAACAGTGTCACAGTTAAAACATATACACAAAACCCCTGGTGCTGATCCAAATATCACAGCTCTCGCTGCACAGCCATGTGTTCCTTATCAGAATGCAGCCTACAAAATGCCACGTAGAGCCAGTATTTATATTTTGCTGTCATTGTTGCCAATCCACTTCTTTATGTGACATTTCCCAAAACATCTTTCATCGAGTGCCCTTAATCCCGCATCCAGTCGAGCCAAATCGGATACTCACCCTCGTAAGCGTATTTTTTTTATAGGCGTCCATAAAACCAATCCAGGTCTTTTACAGCATATTATTCCCACAGCTTAACTCAAGCTGTTTCTAATGAAAGAGTTATTTTTGAAAAAAAAAAGTGCAGCAACTGATCTTTTTTATTGTTTTCCAGAGCGACCGTCTCCTGATCAAAGGAGCGAAGATTGTGAACGATGACCAGTCCTTCTGTGCCGACATCTATATGGAGGATGGAGTCATCAAGTGAGTTTTTTCCTTTAAGCCGCTGCCAGTTTATTAAATCCCAACCCAACATATTCATGAGATGGCACAGCAGCATCTGTCTTTCCTCTCTGCCATCATTGCACATTATAAATTCAAATAAATGATAATCGTGCAAGTTGATTTTGGGAAGTTACTGAGCAAACAGCTCAGCAGAAATGAAGCCCTAAATGTCTGTTCTGAAGCGCTCCACTGAATCACTGAGCGCTGTTTACTACTCAGTTTTTTCCAATTGCAAGAGTGAACTTTGAGTCTCAATATGTTACATAGTTACCGCCAAAAAGCACCACAAATAACACATCCTCATTATAAACCTGCCATTGTTGCAATTAAAAATCTGCAATTTTTAATGTTAAAGTTACTCATGAAACGGTCACAATATCGCTTCCATACTTACGCCAGCCATTCTGGTCAGTATGATCATTGTTTTTTTTATTTTTAGCTTTCGTGTAAATTAATCCTCCTGAGACCAAACCATTTTAGAGACTAAAATGACCAAGTGGGGTGGTTTACGGTGACCAGGTGTCTCACTTAATGTGGGATTGTAGATCATTTTTATTCGTTGCCCCAGTGTCCCGCATATTTAGACCACGACCCGTATCTGATGGGCTCTAGCACTGCAGGACAGACACTTTTCTAAAGCCTGGCTTTTATCAGATGGCTGTGGAGGAAGCTGACAAGGCTGTCATTGTACAGGTTAACATGTCACTGCTTTTTATTGCCTGTGCTGTGCTCAGCAGGAAAAGCTATGAGTGCCAAGTTGAGAAGAGTTCTGCTGAGGAAATGCATTGATAAATACTCAAAAACTACTTAGAAGTATGTGAAGGAAGTGAAAGGCAATTCTTCTTCTTCCTCTTATTATTAGTATTATATAATTTATTTATTTTCAGTTCTGCGCAGGAGAGAAAATCAGAGGAGAGCCATGAACTCGCCACCCTATTTATGACCCTCTGTGTTTATCATACCTACACTGTTTCCTTTTTCTATTACAAATATTCATAAATATTCTCATGTAACTAGTTGTGGTTTTCAATCATAAAGGACCCCCACTCTGTCACTTGGAGGTTAAAACTGAACCTAGATTCTGTAATAAAAAAGAAATTATTTTCTTTTCATTGTTATTAATTATAATAAACAATAAAAAACAAAAACTTGATACTTTCATGTAAAGTTACTTTTGGCTTTATTCACTTTAAGCATCATTTATACTTTAACCCTATATTACTTTGTTTTTTTTGCATTTTTTAAATTCAGTGTAATTTAATTTAACTAAAATGATACAATTTACATTATTGCTGTAGACATTTAAAGGCTGTATGATAATTGTTTGTTAAACAGGACATGCAGAATATTAAAAATGGTTGTAAACTGAACATGGAAAGAAACAACAGACAACACATTAAACTTGAAAATCAGATTGTGGAGAGGTAACAAGTAACTAGTAATAAAATGCAATAATAAAAAAGGGTTAGTAGCCTAAATGAATCGTACTTTTCTCTTTCACTCAGACAAATCGGGGAAAACCTCATTGTGCCCGGTGGGGTGAAAACCATCGATGCCCACGGTCGGATGCTGATGCCCGGTGGCATCGACGTGCACACGCGTTTCCAGATGCCGGATCGGGGCATGACCGCCGCCGATGACTTCTACCAGGGCACCAAGGCGGCGCTGGCTGGGGGCACCACCATGATCGGTAAGTCGTTCAGCACAAAGCCCCCGCCGTCTGGAGCTGAAGATTCATAAGTGGGTTAAAGTCGGTGTCTGACAGCTTTGTGTGAGTAAATGGCAGCTGAGTGCGGTGTCTGCAGTGGGTTTTTCCCCCACAGTGAGTCTTCATTCACTGATTGGCCCTAATTGAACATGTCTTAATGAGAACAGGAAGGGTGCCAGGCCTGTTCACGGGCGAGCCAAAATATGAGCCCATCCATCTGCTCTGAGCCATGAGGTGCTGATTGCTGAACATACTGAGTCAGGAACTTTCCACAGACAGCCTCTGTAGTTATGTTACTGCTGTTTTATACACCCCGTTTATGCAATTTTTGCTTTTTTTCCCCTTCTGGCTGTTATTATAGTTTTCTGGATTTCCTAAAGATGTATGCAAAGCATAGCTTTTCTTTTCCTCTTGTTTTCACCTTGCAGTTCAAAGTCGTTAAGCTCAGACTAGGAGTTTAAGCATGAGTGTAAAACCTTTCCTCAGGATTTCTTTATACTTATTTTAAGTTACAATCTGTCTGTAGTTGTGTTACGGCTTGGTTTGTTGTTATGATTGGGACATAACTCATACCCTCTGTTTTATCTTCAGTCCTTAAAACGCTCATCAATTCTTGTTTTTCTAATAAAATACTGTGAGTACTATCTGGCATCAGATCCTGGTTCTTACGTCGGTTTAATGGTAATGTTATGTTATTTAAAATGTGTATAAAACTATAAAGAGTTGATGTAATGTACAAAGAAAACAAAGCTAAATGAAAACCTGAACAGTAAATGTCACACTGGCCCTCCCTCTGCTGACTCAGCAGTTACAACATCCTCTCCCTGGCAGTGAAACATACTCGCCTGCATGCCTTTTTCACCTCAGGCTAAAAGCTGATTGCTGCAGCCCCCTCTTGGAGCCAGACAGGTCTGGAACTGGTGTGCAACGTACTGCAGCCTGGCGACTGGAGCCAAACAGAAATTATTTTTTATAATGAATTAGATTAAATGTTGCATTCCATGTGGTTTAGGCCTAATAAAATACCTCTGGATCCAATCTGAACTACAGACTATATACAAAAGATGGATGTAGCCACCTTGACACCACTCACTGGTTATAGCACTACTGTGTTGAAGCCTCAAATGTAGAATTTTGGCTATTGGTATGCCATCCATCCATCCATCCATCCATCCATCCATTCATCCATCCATCCATCCATCCATCCATCCATTCATCCAGCCTCCTCCGCGAAAGACTTACTGCCTCAACTGCCAATATATATACAGTGATGTGGCTGAGGTGACATCACAGTTGGTGCATGCAACAGCTAATGCGGTGACTATAAACTAAGCTTTAGTAGGCATCCACCTGTCAATCAAAGCAGCCAGGCCTTAATAATGCAAACTGTGGACCTTGTTCAATTTAAAGGTGATTTATAAAAAGGTTCAACCTGCATACAGATGTCACAAAAAGGAAAAATAGCAAATGTAAAATTAGGCGTTTTAGCATTGGGCTCTATGGAAAATCTGTTTTGGAGCCAGCCTCAAGTGGCCATTCAAGGAACTGCAGTTTTTGGCTTCACTTTTTAGCCTTGGAGGTTGCATCTTGCTCTAAATAAGAAAGGGTTATAATCAGATAAGTTTCACACAGATTCATTTAAATGTGGTCATTTTTAAAAATCAGTTTGTTCCCGTGTTGAAACTGCCAGGTGTGAAATACATTAACGTCTGTTAACATAAGTAGATCTAAATAACAGATAAAATACGAGACCGCAAAGTTCCTGTAGTTGTGTAGCTTTTTCACTGTGTGATTGTGTGTGTGTGTGTGTGTGTGTATCTAGTTGACCATGTGTTACCTGAGCCTGGCATCAGCCTCATCTCGGCCTTCGAGCAGTGGCGCGAATGGGCCGACAGCAAGTCCTGCTGCGACTACTCGCTGCATGTCGACATCACCGAGTGGCACAAGGGAATCCAGGAGGAGATGGAGATGCTCGTAAAGGATCACGGTACGTCCCACATGACCAAAGTCACGTCTGATTATCTCGTACTTTGGTAAAGTCATTGGGAACAAAAAGGTTAATTAAGTATATTCAGAACCTGTAGTTGAGTTGGTTAATGATTATTATGTTTTCTGCTTTAAACCTTGCATCTTGTGTTCCTCAGGTGTTAACTCTTTCCTGGTCTACCTGGCTTATAAGGATGTTTTCCAGCTTACTGATGCTCAGGTAGGATGTCACTTCATTCCTGAGAAACAGTGGAGCAATAAGAACATGATTGCTACATGTTTTAGCATTTTAAGGGGGCTAAACAGTACAAATGAAAAAAGTCTATTATAAAGGCTATTTTAAAGATATTTAGATGACAACCAGCAAAAGGATTTTTAGAATATTCTGTATTATCCTACACTAAGCTAAATTATTATCCTTTAACATGAAACTTCTGCTCCACCTCACAGCCCTTCGGTATCACCTCATTTTAACTTAATGGCAATTGTTACCAGCAGTGTTGATATTGGATAAATTGTTGTCAGACTGCCAGGATGTGCTTTTTTCCTCTAACACACACTGGCATTAAGTATTAAAGTAAAGTGGCTGAGACGCAGACTGAAAGCCCAGAGTAAATCTGACCTTACAGTATCATAAAAGTCATATCCTAGTCTTGATTTTGGCTCACACACTCGCTCTGCAGCGTGACTTACAACGTGAGTTTGTTTGTCTTGGCGAGGCCCCCTCTCGTGCTGATTGTCCCGCGTGTTTCTCTCGGGAGAGCGACGGGATTATGAAATGCCACAAGCTCTCCGTGCACATCTCATTCTGACTGAAAATGAATGAATCCCACTTGAAAGCAGTTTTCTGTGATGATCTTTGCACCTGTGTCAGGAATGCTTGCAGCCGGGTGCAGCCAGAGTTTATCATTTTCTCCCCCGTGCCAAACTCTGATGGCTTTTTATTGTTGCATGTTTGGCAGTCCAGGGAGGGAGGAGGATGGTGACTCATTGAACAGCACAGTTTTTCTTCTGTCTGTGAACTCATTGCGTTGCCTAAATTGTGGGACTGTGGGAGACTCGCGCTGTGTGAATATCAGGATCCATGTTTCTTAGAGTATTAAGGTTATCATTTTTTACTGGCAGATAATAAATGATTGTTTTTACTGCTTAGCACCTAAGTGCTAATAAAAATTACTAGACAGCTATTATTCAGAATTGATACATTTTGCAGGAAAATGATGAACTTTAAACCCATCTTTTAGACTAAATAAAGACTAGAGCAGACTAAATATAAGCATTTTTCCAGCATAATTAGTCACATCTATTCAGACAACCCACTGACAGTAAGCATTTATTAAAAAAGAGTATATACTTCTATATTATTCCCAGAAATCAAAGAAAAACAATGTTGCGAGTTTTTTCATCTCATATAATGAAAGAAAAAAATAATTAGAATCTAAATCCGTGCTGAAGTTTAAATCATAACTGCGTCTTCCTCTTTGCTGCAGGTGTACGAGGTGTTCAGTGTGATCCGCGATCTGGGAGCCATCGCCCAGGTTCACGCTGAGAATGGCGACATCGTAGCTGAGGTATAACGCTTCATACCATAATGAGATGCCATCTGGAGAGGAACAGACGTGATTTTTCTGCTGGATTTGGGTGTTATATTGAATCTAGCACCCTAAGCTTTAGGTGTTATAAGACGCCGCTTGAAAGCTGGACTTTGAGCTCAAAGACTGACACATGAGTTTCTCCTCAGTTATGACTAAATGTTGAGTGCTGAGCTCTTAATAGCCAGCAGATGAGGATAAATATTCTCAGAGCTGCTTAGTTTTCACTGCCAAGGCCAGTCATGACAAACATTCGTCCACCTGCACATGACTCAACATCTTGCGTCTCCCACAGTGGTTTGTGTGTGCTCATGTGCATGTGTGTGTGTTTAGGAGCAGCACAGGATGCTGGAGCAGGGGATCACTGGGCCTGAAGGCCATGTGCTGAGCCGCCCCGAGGAGGTGAGTCACAGTTACAACTCTGAAGTGTTGCTTTGACTTTGAGGAAAGCATATCAGTTCATCTGCAAGTTTTTGTTTTTTTTGCAGAAGGGGATGTGACCTTTACAGGCCTCAGTGCTGCTGGGTCTAAATTGTTGGAAGTTTTACCTTGAAGCTCTGGATTTTTCACTACTTTATAATCCTCGTAACACTCACCTTTCCCATGATGAATGTGTATAATCATACCCTAAAGCCACTTTAATTCAGCACCCCCCCCCCCCCCCCGCATAAATCAATGTTACTTTAAAATCAGTTCCTTAGTTTTTCTTCTTAAGGATTTCTGTCTTTTTCTAATTATAATCTAATGAAGGTAATGCCTTCTCATTGCCTCGGGGGAATAAAGCAAAAGTTAAATTGCCACAGCCTTGCTGCTCCTGCTCAGGCTAATCAAATCTTAAGTGTTTTCCATGGTTTTATATGGAACAAGAGACATGATGATTAAAAATACCTCAAAATGTTGCAATAAATTGACCTGGCAAATTGCAGATTCCATTCTGCTTTTCACCTTGAAACATTTTGTCTCATTTGTCATTTAATTTGTCAGAAGACTTCTACCTTAGAGTGTTTTACCTTGTTTGTGTTGCTATGGAAGGAGAGCAGTTTTTAAAGAAATAAGTTGGTTCTTGCCAAGAGTTGGATGGGAATATGAGTGCCTGTTAAATATGAAGCTACAGCAAGCTGCTGGGTGCTTTTACCTTTGAGTGGAATTATAAATCTTCCCAGCTACAGTAATTCTTAGCAAAACAGTACACCACACATACTGACCACAATGTCAGAGGTTTTTCCTTAATACTCAGTTGAAATTGATTTATGTATCTAATTTATTGAAAAGGGTTTATCTTGGTTTTAGTTGATTAGTTTGATTTTTACCCCTCAGCCCGAAAGGCTGATGGGGTATTGTCATGACCCCGCCGGGCGGACAGGTCACCAGACGGGCGGCAGACGGTGTGGACGCCCAACTTTGTGATCATGATAATTTGAGAAAGAGCCAACTTAGGATTTTCAAATTCATACCATAGATGCATCTGCTTAAAATCTCAGATGAGTTTGAATATTGGTGACCTTGACCTCGAGGTCAAGGTCAGAGGTCAGGTTTTCTGAAAAGTGATACAATAGGTCTAGTTCCTAAAAATGTTTGAAAAGTTTGAATTTTGGTGAACTTGACCTCAAGGTCAGAGGTCAAATTTACTGAAAATCATGTGAACACAGTAGCTGGAGAAGAAGGTCACGTAGGATTTAAACCATGAAGTAGGTGTGTTTACTCATATCATATAGGCTTCTCATACCGCTAGCTTAGCTGCATCTACTGATAATCTTTGACACTTTGGAATGCCAGTCACAGAAAGTGACAGTAATCTCAGTGGTTTATATTAATTATGATTTTAGCATTTCTTATTTCTGGTTCTTACTTAGCCATTTTCTTTTGAATTGAAAGTCACTAAAGCACATATGTACCCATTAAGATCTACCGAGACGTGGTAATTATTTGGTCTAGAACTTGTACTTCCAGGGGATTTGTGCCACCTAAAGATTCTACTGCCAGGAAGCTGAGGGGCAGCACTGGTAGCCACCAGCATAATTTCCAAGAAAAATACGATTGCTTTATATTTTCATGTGATATTTAAGACACATGAGCTTTGACATACAATTGTGAGCACACAAAAGGCAGAAGAGTGAAATGATGGAAATGTTACGTCAGTGCTGACAAAAGCCGGAAGATGTGAGGATGAATAAAGTCGTCTGTTCTCCAGGTGGAGGCCGAGGCTGTTAACCGCTCTGTGACTGTGGCCAACCAGACCAACTGCCCGCTGTATGTCACCAAGGTGATGAGCAAGAGCGCTGCTGATGTCATTGCTCAGGCCCGGAAGAAGGGTGAGAGCTAAAATAAAAAGACTGCATGCTCACACTGGAAAACAACAAGATTACACTACTAATTTAAATATGGGCCTAATTTATGTTACAGTGATAAGAGTAGAAACATTTTAATAAAGTTTAGTCATACTGTAGACTTCACAGGAACCAGTTAAATGGACACAAATGAGTAACAATAGAAGCCTTTGCTTCAGTCCACATGCGTATGATCTCATGTTATGATGGGACTGGTCTTTTAGGCACTGTCGTCTATGGAGAGCCAATCACCGCAAGCCTGGGAACAGACGGTTCACACTATTGGAGCAAGAACTGGGCCAAAGCGGCCGCTTACGTCACCTCTCCGCCACTGAGCCCTGACTCAACCACACCAGACTATCTCAACTCCCTGCTCTCATGGTGAGTGGATGCAAACACACGAGAGATAAAGTTCAAAAATGTGCTTTCTGTCTGTGCGTGACACAGTCCCGCCTCTCTTTTTTTGTACTAAACTTTTTATATAGCGGAGACCTTCAGGTGACAGGAAGTGCGCACTGTCCCTTTAACACTGCCCAGCGTGCTGTGGGCAAAGATGACTTCAGCTTGATTCCTGAGGGTGTCAATGGCACCGAGGAGAGGATGTCTATCATCTGGGACAAGTGTGTGGTATGTGGCTGTGAAAACTCTCCATGATTCAGTAGCTGGTAGAACCACCTTTAGCAGCAAAAACTTGAGGTAATCATTTTCTGTAAGACTTCAGTCTCTCACATCGTTACGGAAGAATTTTGGCCCAGTCTGCTTCGGTTCATTGAGGTTTGTTTATGAGGACTGTGGCATCGTGTTAACGCACACCTGAACACTCCAGACCAGCAAACTTCAGCTTTTATAGATGTGGTCACACTTTCTGATGATCAGTTAATTGAGTGCATTTGATTAGTGGATTACTTAGCCTCTTAATTCCCGTGGAAGCAGTAAGAGTGTACTTAATTTTGCAGTGGAGAACACTAAAGGCGTTTTCACACTTCGCTCCATTCAGCCGTCAAAACAGCTCAGAGCAGCTAGTCAGCTCTTTTCGCGTTTATGTTAACACTCCAAATGATGTCAGACCTCTCTGAGGGAAAGTGATCTGGGACTAATTTAGGAAGTGTTCAGTTCACTTCAAGTCCACACTGCGGTCTGTTTAACCTGTGCAGTGTAAACAGAAAGTCACTGCCAATGTATTATAGGTCTCTAGGCATCTCTACGCTTGCTGGTGACACTATGCATGCAACTGCTTAAAAACTTAATTGACTAATGTAGTCAAGTAAGGTTTTCCTCCAATTTAAACCCATTTGATAGGGAAGGGCTTCACTGAGAGTTGTACCAACCCTAAAAATGTAATTAAAAGTGGAAATGTGTTGACCAGCAAAACCTGCACCAATTCATAATCTGTGACACAGAGTAACAGAAACCACCCAAAATTTCCACCCACTTCTATGTTCTGTGAAGGCTTGTAACTCAAAAAATATTCATAGAATGAAGGCCAGCTGATTCTGAGGGGATCAAGTGGGAGGCACTGATTGATTGATGCCTTTGCAAATCATAATTCAAAGCACTAAGATCTGAGAGTTCTATAGTGTGATCAGAAAGAGGACCCATCAGAGCTGATATGGATCAGAAAGAGGACTGAGCTTGATTATTTAAAAAAAATTGGACCATATGTGAAAACTCAACACATGGCACAGAGAAACCACAAAGAGGGCAGAAGCTTTTGTATCATTCTCACTCTCAGCTCTGATTCATTTCAGGTAACGGGCAAGATGGATGAAAACCAGTTTGTGGCCGTGACCAGCACGAATGCCGCCAAGATCTTCAACCTGTATCCCCGCAAGGGCCGCATTGCTGTGGGCTCGGATGCTGATCTGGTGCTGTGGGACCCAGACGTCACAAAGATCATCTCCGCCAAGAGCCACCATTCAGTACGATCTTCAGTTATTTCTACATAACTAGCTGCTAATACTCACACAGAGGTGTCTTTTCTTCAATAATCAAAGCCTACTATGAAGTACTTCAGTTATATATGATGCATGTGCCAAAAGGGTTCAGGCATTCCGAGCTGCTAAGAAACGGCTTCCTGTTTCTTTCAAACAATATATTGCCATAGCAACAGTGCTAGATGAAAACTGAAAAGCCTTTACTGTCTTGAAGGTCTGAAAATATAGATGTCCAGATTTTGGGTAGATCTTGTAGGTTTTCTAAGATTAGCTTGTAAAAGTTTGTACTTTAAGTGGATAGTGCTGTGACCATGGATCAGTTCTGGTATTTTTATATCTTAAGAACAGGAGGGTTAAATTCCGGAATCGTGTAAGAACAATACATTTTTTCAATATTGAAACACTAGGGTATGGTTCCAAGAGGCTTTGTTCTGCACATGATGCCCACCAAATTTAGTATATTTTTAGTATATATTAGTGAAACTTAATGTGGGGGCCTCAACTTTGAAGTCTTTTAGGGGGTGCTCTCAATCCATTTTGCCACATCAATGCCCAGGACGTGTAAAACATGAAACATTTAACAACTTCTGACACTTCTGGCAAGTCTAATGACCGTTCAATCACATCGAGGCCCTCAAAAACACTATTCATTCTTTTGCACTACTTGTTGTTTGTAATGCTAATAGTACTAATCATATGCATGTAATTGATGACATCCAGAGTTAGTGGTGTAAAACTCTTTTGTTGTGATAAAGGACTCTTGTTTTATGGCTGTCTGACTGTCTGAGTGGAGAGGGCGTGGGCCTCACACAGCGTCGAAGGAGTGATGTCATCATTAAAATCTGCCAGAGAACTGGAACACATCATTTCTGATTGTTAGCAGGCAGATCACTGTGCATCTGTATCTGTGTGTGTGTGTGTGTGTGTGTGTGTGTGTGTGTGTGTGTGTGTGTGTGTGTGTATGAAAGAGAGAGAGAGCTGTATATGCTCATAGGATCTGTCTGCTTAATCCTGTCATGTTCTTCGGTTTCTTTTTGTTCCGCTTGGTCAGAAAATAACGGACCAGTGTTCACGGGAGAAATTGCTCATTTGGAGTGTGTATGCATGCATGTGTGTGTGGGTGTCATAGGATAACCCAATATACCAGTGATCTCATTGTAGGCTCTCAGAGTCTGTCAGATTGCCATGACCTCAGCTTTAGCTCCATAAGCTTTTGGGAGAGGAGTCATAAGGCATTCAGACTGGTCTCACGGCAACCTCCACACCCTCAGTGTCCACACACAGGCACTAATACAACAGCTTCTTCTTCTTTGGGCCTGTAGACCAATGCCTCTGTACTCTGTGTTAGTAGGCCAGAGGAAAACACTTTGAAAACTATGCGAGTTAAATCAGTTAAGCTCCTTTCACATTCTAGACATTTTACATGGCGAGTCCTTCAATATAGCTCTGGCGCTTTCCTCAGATAAACACTCAGTGAGCGTTTCATAAATCTGTGAAATGGCATGTAGAATGTGCAACAGGAGGTTACGTCATCCTTATGATAGCGGAAAATGAACTGGGGAAGTTGAATGACTGCATTTCTGCTTTGAAGGTATTTCTGTTATGATTTAAAGTGTCAGCGCTGGCGTTAGGAGGAACAAGCAGCTGCAATAAAACATCACAGGAACACAGCTGTCGGGTGTCAGCCAAGAACTTCAAACCTGCTTCAAATCTAAAAGCACAAACCAAAAATCACCAGACAAGTTTATCTTTCAGGGTGTTATATCTACAATACAATACAGTGGATAATGCTGAGAAATGTGTAGAATCTCTGTGTGCAATCATGCTGTGTGTTACTTTTGACACCGTTGCTTTCCTTCTCCTCGCAGACTGTGGAGTACAACATCTTCGAAGGCACAGAGGTGCGTGGCGGGCCTCTGGTGGTGATCAGCCAGGGCAAGATTGTTTTGGAGGATGGGAACCTCCACGTCACCGAGGGCTCAGGACGTTATGTGGCCCGCAAACCTTTCCCTGACTATGTCTACAAGAGGATAAAAGCTCGCAGCAGGGTACAGCACTCCTCTTCTTCTGCTAGGATCTGTGTTTAATCAATCCAATATTGCCACATCAGAAATCAGTTTGACACTAAAGTTGCTCCCCACACCCAGCATTTTTTTTTTTATGATTGGTAATTGTTTTGTGGAAAATTTAGTTATGTAATTGGCCAAAATTTCCACGCATCCTCCTTCAGGATAGTTTCCATTGCTGTGACTGTTGTATCTCATTTCCATCAATGCAGCTGGCTGAGCTGAGAGGTGTACCCAGGGGATTGTATGATGGTCCAGTCTGTGAGGTGTCAGTCACTCCTAAAACCATGACTCCAGCTTCCTCCACCAAGACTTCACCTGCAAAACAGCCCAACCAGCCCATCCGCAACCTGCACCAGTCTGGCTTCAGCCTATCCGGTCAGTCATATTACCATCAGTCTAAAAACAATTTTGGGAAGCGATGGTTCTATTGTGGGGAGGTGATTAATATTAATTTGCTTTCTCATTGAGGGCAAGCATCAGAGATTATGATGATGCCATAAACATCCATAAACTGAACCAAACTATCCTAAATTCCCCATATCTTTGAACTGAACATAAACAGTGATATGAGTAAAATTTAGCACTGAATTTAATCTGTTAGTAATCTAATAGTTACATGTGCAATATTTTGCTTCCATTGCAGTGCATTCCATATTTTTGTTTCTGGACTCTGGACTTATTTCTGCTGTGCACGATTCACAGTTTAAAATACACGGCGCCTTGCTGCAGCTTCTCAGTCGTGAATCAGGCTGTTTTAGCATAATAGGTCCACTTTAAATGTATTGGGTAATAATTTGTAGGGGTCTTCCATGCAGCAAGTCTTTTAGTTTGTTTTTCTTGTCAAGATTTTACATCTTAATTTTGTGTACTAATCATTCACCCACTTTTTTTTAAGGACTCAGATTCCAGAAGTGAATTTCCCATTCATTCAGATTTAAGCCTTCAACCAAGCCAGCCAGCTATGAGATGAATCATAACCATAAAAAGATTTGATTTGAATAAAAAAAAAAGAAGGAAAACAGAAAAAAAAAGAGTTGTTTTTCTGTTATGTAAAGGAGCTGCTTGTCAAAACTAAATGCAGGTTGACTTCCCAAAATACTTTCCCCCCCTGCTACTTTCCTTTCTGGTATTACAAATACCAAAATTCATAAGGTGATCCCTTCCCATTCGATCACACAGGAGCTCAGATTGATGACAACGTTCCTCGCCGGAACACTCAGCGCATCGTGGCGCCTCCGGGCGGCAGGGCAAACATCACCAGCCTGGGTTAGACCCCCGTCCTCAGCTGCTGAGGAGGAAATGAGGATTTGTGGATGGATGGCCAGCAGAAGCGGAAGTGGTGGTGGGGGTGAAGAAGTTACAGCATTACATCGAGAGTCAAACCCTTCACAGCACCTGATCAGGCCATCTGTCAGCCTCCAGCTTTCATGTCCTCCTTTGCTGCCCCTCACCCCCCACCCCACATACCCAATCTTCTCTTCCCCAAAACCTGATCCTAGAGGACATAGTTAGAAAAGAAAAACACAAACAAGAAAGTTCTGCCTCATATGATGAAAAAATTAGATAAGAAAAAAAAATGATAACACTTCTTATTTGAGCACTTTTGACTGCGTTATTCAGTTTTTATACTGTAATTTCTCCCTCCCATGTATCCCTTTGATATTTGCTTTGCTGTTGTTTCCAGTCAGGGAGTTAAGTGAGACTAAAGTGATGTTATGCAGATGATAAGGTTCGCGCAGGATATCTATTCTTTTACCATTTTGTGAGGAGTTCGGTATCATTTCCTTTGATCCTCTCTTTTGTTAAATAGGCCAAACACACTAGGTTGCATGAAACTGACCAGTCTTACATTTCAGCCAGAAAGAATCTAATACTTCCATCCAGCTGTTAGCAGTCCGTAATTTGCATTATATCACATTTCAGTCACTTAATTTTCCAGTCCATTGCTGTCTTTCACAGTGCTACAATTGATATTTAATTGACTATTTGCCATGAAGATGGCCTTAACATCTGAAAAACTGAACATGGTAATCTTTTATTATGGATACAGTCTGTTGGGAGTCAACTGGAGAGTCCTGTGGAGCAGAAGGAGCTTTTGGCAGGTAGTAAATAGAGCTTTATTCTTCATCTCTGAGTGTAAGGTCATCGTTAAGAGGGATTGATTTATGGGGGAAAGAGAAAGTTGTACTTACTGTTACTTCAAACTCAGCCTTTCCTTGCCTTACTTTCTCTTAGCACCGTCCTTTTTAGAGAACTTTTAGGAGTGCGGGAAAGGTGCCATTCACTACGCAGCTACATGTTTTCCCATTTGTTTACATTCCCACGAATCACAAAGGTCCAATTCTTTAAGAGCAGTAAGGGCATCTGATGACCGTCCGTCACCAAGCAGTGCATTTACATCCAGAATGTCTCTCCTCCCAAATGTGACTGTTTTATACTCATCGACCCGGGGGGGGGGGG
>JAVDPK010001425.1:780116-804466 GCA_034780415.1 Cichlasoma orientale | reverse complement strand
ACACACACACACACACACACACACACACACACACACACACACACACACACACACACACACACACACACAAATCAAAATCAGCAATACAATCAAAATGTGGTGTAATCAGTAATCTACCTGCAGGGCCTGTTCTCGAGAGCGTTAAAGTCAAAAGCCATCATTTCCTGTTAACATAAAAGCCGTCTTCGACTTCAGAGGCGCTTTTATGAGCTCTCCTCAGAGGCACATGTAAAAATGTGGGGAAATATGCCAAAAATATAAACTGAGTAAAGAACAGCTTGCGATTTAAATTAATATGCTCTGCAAGTAATTCTTCAGGTTTGAGCCTTGCTTATGCTTGAAAAATTGCATGAAGGCCAAACTCAAGTTCATCTGTATTGTTGTGAGGACAGATCAGCCTTATTCTCCATCCACGGAATGAGACTGTTGTGTTCATCATCTGTGCTCTGCCTAAAGGTAGACACTCCCAGGGAAAGTGGAGCGTTTGTGCTGCATTGTGGTACTCTCACAGCTTTTGTGCACAGTCATGTCACACAGAGCCCTCTGGTGGCGACTTTACTTAAAGACTGGATATGTCTATCATAAGGCTGACGCATACAGACAGCTCAGATTGTTCCATTTTCTGAATATAAAAATTAATACAGTCTATGAAATGAAGTCCATTAAATTAAAAAAGGAACCTAAATCGAGTGTTCTTCATAAACAGGCTGCAAACTCACAGGGACTACAACAGATCTGTCTGTAATTATTTTTTAATTGAGAAATCCTCCATTAGTGGCACACGACATCAGATTAGTCAGGCTTTCTGGTCCCTACTCCTCAGGCTGACTCTCTTCTGTACTCTCCTGATTGGCCACTTTACATGACAATGATGTGTCTTGAAAATCTGGTTCCCACGCCAGCAGGATGCTCCTCTTCCTCGGATACAAGCTCAGCTGCTGTCTCTCCTGAGAGCCAGCTGCCCGCCTCTCCATCGCCATTCGAGCCAGCACGGGCATTTGAGGCAGAGCTCGGTGCAGGGAGGGCAGCCAGGCTGAGCAGGGAGCAGTTGGAGGTCGCAAGACCTCCTGCTGCAAACAGAGCACACCAACCAAGCTGTTGTAGCAGATCCAGTGCTTGGAGAGAGGAGAGACAGCCACGTCTGCACACAGCAGCCAGATGTTGCAGGTCATCAGTGGTGAGCTCACAGCTGCTGAGGCGGAGCTCAGCGATGACTGACGAGCGCAGGGCATTCAGCGGCAGTGATCGTCAACCACTTTACACAAGGAAACATCCCCACTGTACAGACAGGGCACCGTTAGGGTCAGAGCAGTGAAGGACTCATTGTAATTGAACCTAATAAAATGGCTTGTGAATGCACACTGTTAATGCATGTAGCAGCCAAGGTTGTTACCAAACAACTCATGCTTGAAATGACTGATTTATTTCAGAAGCAGAATAGATTTCTAGGCTTTCAGTGCAGCACTCCCCTCAAAATATGTTACCTCTAAAACTGGGAAGTGATAAGGAAATATTCCTCTGGAGCCTACAGGTGGATTCTGGGGTGGAGGAGGGGTCGAAACAGCTGGCACTGATGCAGAGCAGCAGCAGCATTGACATGTTAGAGCGACAGATGGGGAATTTTGCAGCTTAAATAGACGGGGTGTGTTTGGTATAAGATGTGAGGAAGAGTGAAGCACGTTATGTGCCTGCCTGAACTACCTCACAGCGTTCGCTCTTTTCAGCTCCCTGAGATGTGGTCATGGCTAAAGGTCTATTATAGTCAGACTCTCTGGTTTGAGCATCTTTTTGAAGTTTGAAAAGGTGATATGTGAAGGCTGTAGCTTGCACTTTTGTGTTGATATTGTCAGCTTTGATTTATGGTCATTGTTGAAATTACTACAAAAAAGGCCACAGCATCACGTCTGAGATTCAAAAGAGTAGGACATTTTAATGCGAGGGAACAAATTACACACAGAGGATCTGCAATGCAAATGTTCAAAATACAGCATCTACACAGAGCTTTTATAATACAAAGGAGAGGTTAACATTGCAGCCTGAAAGGTGCATCTCATAATAAACTGATGGATACAATATAACGAGCAGCAGAACAGCCTCTCCTTGCTTCTGTGTGACTTATCAGTTCCTCCCGCAGCACCTTTCTCTCCCAATTCATGTCCCGGACCATCATTCAGTTCAAGCAGCTAAAGTCAAAGTTTAAAATCATCACGTTTTTCTATTACTCATTACAGCAGATTAACCTGGTGGTTAGTGAAATCCGATCTTGAAAACTGGACGCGACTAAGAAGGTGGTTCTGATGGAGAAACAAAGGACGCTGCACGTTTGAGTAGTTCATTTACAAAACGGACATCACGCACTCAGTGAGATGTGAAACGAGCAGGGCTGCAAACCCATCAGGATAGTTTTTAATGAGGTCATAGATCAAGTAGTGCTGTTTTCTCATAGAATTCTGTACAGCTGGATGAGTCATCCCTGCTGGCCATTATAAAACAAACAAACAAAAAACCCCCCCAGGAGTAACGCACTTCCACAGGCTTCAGTTTTCAGACTTTTCAACTACTTCTGTCTTTTATATACAGTATATGGAGCTGTCATGTATTTGGTTTTTCTTTCATTGAGTTTCCCTCTTTTCCTTCTTGTCTTTGTCCCGATCTGACTGCTGTCATTCTTTGATTGTTTCCACCTGTTCTCACTTACCTCAGCGTGTTCAGCTTCGCGTCTCTCCAGCTGTCATGTGTTAGTCAGTTTCTTGCTGTGCTGAAGCTTCGACCTGCGTGGAAGCCCTCTCAGCAAAAATGTACTGAAGATTTGAACCGGAGGTGTGGAGAAAAAAAAAATGTCCTGAAGGTATTTACCAGATTGCTAATACTGATTCAGGAACACATGATATCTTACAGGCAAAGATTCAAGTTCCCAAAAAGGGTCACAAGAAAAATAATCATTATTTGAATAATCTCAAACATTCTCCTTCATATTTTGAGTTGATCTTAAAGATACAGTAGCTCGATATTTGTGAGGCATCTATGCAGAAGATTTTCTTCTTTCTGCACATTCTCTAGACCTACATGAAGTGCTAATTAGCTTCAAAGTGTCAATGCTGGCATAAACGTATTTCACAAATTCACAAACCTGCCACCATTCCCAAGCTGCCGGCGTTTATTAAGTGGAAAACCTGGATGCTACCACTGTCCGGAGAAGTGCATTGACCTTTAGATAAATCCACTAACCTTTTAAAGATGGTTAATTGGTGCCTGAAGTCAAACTGTGGTTACGCCACAGATCACTGCATTGTTTTTTTTTTTTTTTTGCTTAAACCATAAATCCATCATATTTTTATGACGGTAACATCACTTTCCTCCTGCAGAAGATAAAGACCTTCAAATGCATCTCTCAGCTCAGTTACTGTGGAGAAATGCCATTTAATTTTTGAGTCTTACAATAAAGAGATTTTATGCCCGTCACACACGATGTTCAGATAAAGTCAAAAGCAATTTCAGTGAACCAGCAACTCAGTGTGCCGGATGGCAGCTGCCCGCTTTTAAAAACTAGTGTTCAGTGACACGAGTATTAAATGCATCTCACAATGGCACCATCACTTTTTCGCATGTAGGGGCTTTAAGTCCTTTCTCATTAATTTTCATTCACGACTGCCAGCATTCAAACCAGTAATTTTAAGTCCACAAACACGGGCACAATAGTTCCAAATGCCAGTGCTGAAAAGGTGTTGGGAAGAGATAAATTATTTGAATAATTCATAAAGTGAATGTGGGGAGTCATTCAAATGGTTTTGCTTGTTTAGATTGCTTCTATAGAGCTCAGATGTAATATAAAGATGCGGAAGAGCAACAGCTTAATTTTCTTGAGCACAAAAAAAAAAACATGAACCACTCTGTAAATCACTGCAAACCTTAAATACAGTATATTGATCTGGCAGCTTGTTTGTATTCCTTCACAGACTGTGTTCAGTTCTGGCACCGTGCCTGCACATGCAGTGCCTGCTTCACCATTAGCAGAGCAGCTGTAGGCTTTGTTTTTCTTGATAGATTTTCGAGTTCCTGAACCTCCACAAAGGCGTGCTAGTTATTCTGGCTGATTTAGACCTCTGGGCAGGTTAAAGTTTAAGGAGCTGCAGTGCTCTGAACAATGTGAGGCTGCAAAACTCAATACACATGATAAAGACGACAGTCGAGCTCTGTAACGGTGCCAAAAGAAGGCTTAAGTCAGGGAACATAAGTAAAAGCACCTGTGTTGGTGCAGCGCGGATGCACTTTTATCTGTGCTTACTTTTTTTTATTATGTAGAACCGCTAATTAATAGGAATATTAAATCAACCAGTCATATGGCAGCAACCTAATGCATTTAGGCATATAGACATGGTCAAAATGAGCTGCTGGAGTTCAAACCGAGCATCGGAATGGGGAAGAAAGGTGATTCAAATGACTCTGAATGTGGCGTGGTTGTTAATGCCTGTGGATCTACTGGGATTTTCATGCACAATCATCTCCAGGGTTTACAGAGTATGGTCCACAAAAAAAAAAGAGAAAACATCCAGTGAGAAAAGGTCAGAAGAAGAAAATGGCCAGACTGCTTCAAGCGTAAACAGCATGAAAGCATGGATCCATCCCGGATGCATCAACGGTTCAGCCTGGTGGTGGTGTGACGAGGGGGATATTTTTTATTTTAGTTTTGCACGCAGAATAAAAGTTTAATAGGATTTTTAGATTGCTTTCTTTGCACTGAATAAAACTACAAATAATGTTTTTATCCAGATGTGCTGAAGAATGTGAAGAAGACAAAATGGAAACAAAAAAGGGTTGAATATTGTGGTGGGGTGTGGTTTAACTCAGCTCAGGTGAGGCAGAGTGGTTCGGCGAGGGGTGCCAGTTGGTGTAATTGCCGCAGCAGTTGCGCATCTACTAATTAACTTCTCTTTTCATTCAGTAGTGTGTTGGTTCCTGGGAGATGCACAGAGAAGCGCTCAGCTGCTGCTTAATGCCAGCCTGCCAGAGAAGCCTAAAATATTGTTTACAGAGAGTGCGCGCTGGAAGCTGGGCATGTTCAGCGGGGCATATATTTTGTGTTACCTAAAGTGTGTGCCTTGGTAAATATAAAATGTGTGAACTGCCAAACCTATGTACTGAGACTGTGGAGGTGGACCCACGGAGAGAAGAATCTCGGACTTTCTAACTATTTTCTGCCACAGAGGAATGAAAACAGACCTAAAAAAGTGGCCTCTGTTTTTAACATCTGTGGAACTGTTCTAGCAATATTTCAGGAACCCTCTATGGGCTTTGACTTGGGGCACAACACTGTCTATACTTGATGTATTGTCCCTGACAGTCCCAGAGCTGGTGTTAACCTTAGTTTGTTGCTGCAACCTGAATCACATCAAGCAGAAAAAAAAAACCCCAAACATGTTAAGGAAACATCATAATCAATTTGAAAAGCACAAGCACATAATTTAGAAAAAAAACCCTACATATATAGGAAACAACAAAATAAAGAGGTGCTTCAAATACGTGCGAGTCGTCTGAAGCACAAAGCGTCTCCGGGGAGCCACTAAAAGCTGATGAATACAGCTAATGTTGCTACCGTGAATCACTCAGCTCCTGAAAGCAAGTGTAAATCAGTGGCGCTGCAGAATGAGGCTACAGCCAGATGACAAATAAAGGAAAAAAACCTAAACAACTGAGTGGAGAAGCACAACAAATGCAGTCGCTTTCTCATCACCCAATCATGCTATTTGGTATTTATTAAAATTCTGAGCGGGCTCATCTGTTTCTGCGTCAAAATGGTGAGAAGAAAAAAGATCTAAGTGACTCTGAAAGAGAGTTCATTGTTGGGGCATGGATGATTGCTCGACTGACAGATGTTGGGAACAGTGACTAAAGTGACATCTTCAGTTATATCTAGCTGAAAAAAATAGTGAGGGTTGGAAATTGTGGTTGACAGCACTTGTTTGAGGACTGTGTTGGGTGTGCATTAGTGTGATAGGTAAGAAACAAGCCTTCCTCAGGTGCCTGAGAATGTCAGAGCAGGACGTGATGTGACTCAGTGAGAGCGGGCCACTGGTGAATACATAGAGGGGGATATTCTGGTAGGTCTGCAGTGCAGGAACGCCTTATAGGAATGAATGCACACATGAGACACATGAGAGTTCAGCAGTGCGGAAACGGTAAACACTAATCTAGACGTAAAAAGGATATAGCATCTATTACTATATATAGATGTTAGATGTATTAGATGTAATAGATGTATATGTTAATGTTAAGAGAACAGTACTGAGGGGCTCAGCGGGCTCCTACACATCTTTACCAATAAATATGCAATTCCCTTTTCATGACATCTGTGTATACACATCAAATATCACAACAGCATATCTTAAATAAAATTAATAACAAGCTGTGTGCAAAAAAATGTCTCAATCTTTCCTCTTTTTAGCGTACCTACCACCAAATGTAGTTTTTTTTTTACATGCAGCCAGAGCAGCAAACCTCTTTCTGACATATTGACATTCAACCAGTGCTCGATCCACATGCTGCCATAAAAATTTATGATTTCTTCTGAATGCACTGTATGGTATGAGCAATCCTCACGAGCCAATGTGATTAGAGATTTGCCCACATCATTTTGCTCTTGCTTTTTGGAGTATTTTGTGTGCTTTCAATTGAGATTTGAATGTGCTTTCTGTGAGCAAGTCCTCCTTCTCCTATCTCCACCTGACCCACCGCTCAGTGGGCTGTGGGGCCTCTTCAAAGAAACAGAATTCGCAGCATGCAGCATTGTTTTCGCCGCTGGCATGAAAATCTATAGGAAGAAAGCATTCTGCAAACAGCTCAAGATACCTCGATATGAGAAGATGATTTCAAACTTAAAGTTTTTGATCCCAACACTCCAGAGGGGGACTGGTAAACTAAATGTGGCTTGGCATTAAACTCAGCTTCAGGTGCATGGGAAATGAAGGCAGCTGGCAGATCAGACCTGCTTCATTCACCAGCAAAAGAGATGAAAACAGGTTAAATTATGCAACACTAGCCTTCAACAAACGCACAAAGAATCAAAATGACCCACATCAAAGAATAAAGAGGGAACATGGAGATTTATCTGCACATGTCCTCATCATCCTCCATGTCCCATTTCATCCTTAGAGATATTTCAAATATTTCACCTGTCACTGGTTGCTCCTGCCTTCTGGCTTCACACAAATACTGTGAAGTATTTGGTCCTTGTGCTCTGTGTGCATTTTTGGATTCCTCGTTTGGCTTTAAGTGTAAAATATGAAGTGCTGTCAAAAGGGTTCTTGACTTCGCTCATAAAAAAAACGAAACCTTTGGCCTGTCTCCATTTCAAGATCACCTTTTTATTCACCACCTGATTCCCATTTTAACCACTGCGACTTGCACATCTGTACTGAGCTCTAAACTCCTCCTTGTGTGTGATAAATAGGTGAAGATGAATTTGGGAGGACAAAGTTACAGGTGGCTAAATGTGGCATGTAGAACACGTGGCAAGTGAATATTTTGTTGGTGTGGCCAAAAATCTCGTTGCCTTTTCCATGTGCTTTGAGCAGCTGAACAAAAGAACAATGACAAGGCTTCAGGTCGCTTGCATCGATTTTTCTTCATCAGATCCATTAGGACTTCAGTTTATAGTGCACATTCTAATGTCAGAAAAATGATGAGTATGCACCTGGCCACACTCCTGACTTGATGGGCTATTTTCGGGCTTGTGTCCTGTGGTGGTGATCCTTGATGGTGCAACTTGGATCAGTTTAATGGAGAAGTTCACGTTTACTCTCGGTTTTGATGTCCATGGTGAAACTGAAATTCACTATTTTACAAGTCATCAAAACGGGACTTCTAGAGGAATAACCTGAAAGCGGAGGTCAGTTAAAAAGAAATCACTGGCTGCATTAACCTCCTTTTGTGGCCTTTCTCTTTTCCTCCTGCTAGGCAGCTCCATATTCAACATCCTTTGTCCAAGATATCCACTGTCCCTCCTCTGTTCGTGTCCGAACCATCGCAGCATTGCTTCTTTAAGTTGTCCCTCTGATCTCATTTCTAATCCTGTCCAGTAAAAGTGAAAATCTTAACATCTTCAGCTCTGCCGCCTGTCTTTTTGTTAGTGCCACTGTCTCCAAACCCTACATCACAGCAGGTCTCATTACCATCTTATAAACCTCCCCTTTCACTCTTGCTGCTGTGCTTCTGTCACAAATCACCCCTGACACTGGTCTCCACTCCACCCCGCACCGCCTGCACTTTGTTGCTCACCACTCTTGTGCACTCTCCGTTACTTTGGATGGTTGAGCCCAGGTATTTAAACTCATCCACCGTCACCACCTCCATACCTTGCAGCTTCATTGTTACCTTCATTGTCTCTTTTTTTCACACACGTATTCTGTCTCGCTTCTACTGACTTTCATTCCTCTTATCTCCAGAGCATACCTCTCCAGGCTCTCTTCCACCTGTTCCCTACTCTCATTACAGGTCACATTGTCATCGTTATCCACGGAGACTCCTGGTGGCTCTTGTCTGTTAACATGTTCATCACCATTGCAAACAAGAAGGTGTTCAGAGCTGATCCCTGATGTAATGCCGCCCGTACCTTGGACCCATCTGCCATTCTTACTGTCCTCATGCAGAACATTTTCTCTAGATCTGCAAAAACACAGTGCAGCTCCTTCTGACCTTCTCCATACGTCTCCATCAACACTAAAAGAAGAAACGTTATATTTGTAATGCTCTTTTTCTTAGCATGAAGTCATACTGCTACTCGCTGAGCATCACCTTTGACCTTAACCTTCAGCAGCTCTTTCCCATATCTTAATGTTTTGGCTCATCAGTAGTTTTTATGGCTCTGCACATCAGTGCCCCTCCTGATGCAATCCTCCACATTTATCTGGGATTGGGACCAATCATAGTTGTGATTTTGATTTTGACAACAGGGGGTGCAATATCTGTTCCTTTTGCAGTCTGTGCAACCTTCCTCTTCCACTGCAATGCTGGATAAATGATGGAAACACTCACTGACACGGTTACCCTACTTTTAGGGCTGGCTGCATTATCAAGTTTGGACTAATAGAAAAACTCCAAAGCAAATTTATTGATACACATAGACAAAACTATACGAGCATTCGCTTTGAGTTATGCATGTGTTTGTTTACCTGATGAATGTAATGCACAGCTGGCGACATCATGTGGGCTCATTACAGCAACTGTCTCTCACGTCCACTTTGATTATTTTTCCCGCTGTTTGAGATCTTAATTTTAGGACTCGAACCAGAATACACCTCCCAAAAAATTGGATAAGATGAAAGGACATGACATTCCTTATGGCACAACAAATAAAGCTGCAGAGCAGTTCTCATTCAATTATCTGGGCAGCTGCTATGCAATCCGCCAACTAACTAAACAGTAACATCTGCTACAGGAAGAAAATTTAGCAAAGCATTTGACTTTTGGCCAAAACCTACTAGCAACTTGTAACATATATAATTCAGGGAGACATTTTTTTAAAAAAAGAAAATGTCCAATTTAATTTCTGCTGGCAGGCAGAATTCGTCACCTTCTGTGTTGCAGAGTATCATCCAAGCATTCAATGAGACAGAAAATTATTTAACTAAACAACACAGTGGGGACTTCTGGCAGCTTTAACAGCAAACCGCACATCTGCACAAACCTCACACCTGAGTATATTTCGGATATGAGAGTTTTTCAATTTAGTTGGATTTGGAGCTGTGCAAACTTTACCATACTTCCCCCTCATGTTTTATAAGCAATGCATTCAGTGGGAATGCTTTTGAGAGTCTAATGAAAATTTCATATTTACGCTCAGTGACTTGGCAGAAGCCGAGCTCAGGAACAGACGACTTTCAGAAGAAGTTTTTGGGAAGTCTTCTAACACAAACGATACTTTCTTCATCGCAAATGAAGCATCTTTGACTTCCCGAAGTTACAATTCTAGTCCTCTGCCGCGCTTCACTGCTCGACATTATTAATCATGATCACACTGCGTAATGAAACATCACTTTGCTAAGTCAACTGATTAGGTTAAAGCTCGTCTTTTCCCCAATGGAAGCCCGGATCCATTTATCACAACACTGTTTGCTTAAATATGACAGCTGCTGCAACACTCTTTGAATCCTTTGCTCCTTTTTGAAAACGAGAGGTGAATATTTAATCGGAATGCGGTGCATTTATTTCCATAAATAACGTTGGAACTGACGGAAGCAGACGACGCTGCTCGACCGCTCTTCACACACACGTGCACAGAAAACTCCCCACAGCGCGCATAAATGCTGGTACGCACACATGGATGGACACAAATCGCTTGGGCATGGATGCGCGCTCACCCAGAAAGGAGTGGTGTGATGATTCTCCCTCTAAGTGCCCCTCTTGCAGCGATACTGTGTCACGTCATTATTTTTAAAGTTTCTGTCCTTTTCAATAGATGTGAATTAAAAAACAAAACAAAACAGAAAAATCCAAGGATGGACTGTGTAGGTTGGTTTCACAATGAAACATGAGAAGGAGCCATGGAGGTAAAAATAAATCTTCCATGTTTATGCTGCTGTTGGAAATTAGAGCTGCTGGAGTTTAAACAGAGATATTACAGTAGAAATCCTTGAGAGCACAGCACGATGAAAGAAACTCATCTTATTGTAGCTAGACCTTAGGTTATTGTAAAATGACAAATCACTTGTCTTCTGGGAATTCTTCCTACAGTCTGCTTTTCGCAGATAAGCTCATTTCAGGTATTCATCACTGCTACGATGTCTGTAGGGTGGGAAAACGCCTTTTAATCTGAGCACTGTGAAGAAAAACAACTTATAACAGAAGGAAGCCAAGGATTTATAGTTTAAAAAAAAGACAACTTCTTAGAGAAGATAAGACACCCAAACATCTTTTTACAGTTATGAATCAATGCTCATGACATGTTTTTAAGGAAAAATTCACATTATCTTGACACAAGAATGCATTGGGTTTGTTCGAGAAATGTTTCCAGTATGAATGGGCTGTTCTTATTTTTTGTTGATGAGCAAAATTCAACTTGATTTCGTTATGGAGACGGAGTGGGTTCAAACACCACAGACACAGGAGATATTTCAGTGCAATAATGCAATGCACTTCAATTAGCCCACAATAAAATCTGCCTGCTGTAAAGTTTTCACTTATTAAAGTCATACAAAATAATTCAAAAACAGTTTCAAGCACTGATGAGAGGATAACATTGGCATGTGTCATGATAAGCTCACAACCTTTTTTTTTTTTTTTAAACAATAATAATATTTGTCTAGAGTTAATTGCAGTAGTGATTAAACACTAAAGGTGCACTGGTCGACTGGCCAGGTCCACTTAATCACTTAAATCAGCTTCACCCCGCTAAAAAAGCTAACAAAGGCAAAGTGGATAAAGCTAAAGCTACCCGGAGCTCAGAGCCACCCACGAGCCGACAGCCTCGATTTAAGCGAAAGGATCAAAGCGGGTAAAAGGAAACTCGAGATGAGTGAAAAAGAGAAAAGGGTTGATGTCCTGTGATCTGGTGAATTTACAGTTGTGGTCAGAAGTTTACATACTCTCGTCATGGGCGGGTCGTGGTTATTTTGGGCTTTTAATGATTTCTTTGAACTGTTCTTTTCCAGGGAGGAATGTTTGCACATCTTTAATGACTTTAGGTTTGAATTTATTTAGGGTTTTCTCTAATCCACACAGGGTCAAAAGTATACATACACTCAAATCTTTTCTTAAGTGGTGCTGAAGGCTCTACAGTGTCTTTTGTCAAGGCCTATTAACTTCTCATTAATGATCATTGATTTAAAAACTGGTAGTTTCTCTTTGCCAGCATAAAAATAGATTTTTTTTGACACAACTCAACCAATACACAAAACAAATGAAAAGTCCAAGAAACTCGGTGAAGATCTAAGAAGGAGAATTTCACATTTCCACATGTTGGAAAGCCATTTCTTAACAACCGCAGATTCCAAGATCATCAGTTCAGTTATATGTAAGTAAGTTATTGAGATATGTAACCCCTTTGCCAAAGTCTGCAAGAATAATTGTCACCCTCAGCTTCTGGGATGGCCTTCCTGTGCAGTCATTCCACCCTGGAAAAAGAACAGTTCAAAGAAATCATTAAAAGCCCCAAATTACCGTGACATTCACGCCCATGATGAGTGCATGTAAACCTCTGATCTTTACTCTGTAAGACTTTATTTAGTTAGAAAATGTTGTAAGTACCTGACATTTGCTTTGTTATGTAACTCTGATGTGCCTGTTTTTGTTTGCTGGGTGAAGGTGGGTGGAACAGCACGTCATTTTCAGTTAATTATTTGTACTTTTCCAGTTGTTTAAGTGACAGAAGATTCTGTAACTTACTGTAGTTTAATAATTTATTTTAGTATGAAAATAACATTTTACACTTAAAAAAAAAAAAAAGTTTATTCTTGTTGTGGACAGAAAAAGAAAACCTGGAATCAGCCAAGAAAACGGCAATCGGTGCATTTCTAGTAAATCCCGTCCTTCACTACTTTCCTATTTAGTCCACCACCTTTGCATCACCCCCTGGGCTGGGGGTGGGGGGTCATGCCAGGTTAACAGTTCTTTAGTCCTGAGTCAAACAAATAGAAATTCATGTCCAACCTCAACCTCTTTTTTTACTCTAGCCGTAAGCTGCACGATGCTTCCAAATGAATGCAGGCAAATTGTTAAAACAGATTTCACAGCTGTGTTCTCCCACACACTTTCCTTTGCATTTTCTTACTCTGTAACACGGCTAACTTAATCAAGAATGGTATCGTAGCTGCCACTTATGTCTCAAATTGCATTTGAGCTGTATAAAATTGATTTCACTTAATTGTGGCACCAGGAACTAAAATTTAATTGGCTCACAAAGATTCATACCCCAGTCTTCTTTCTGATGTATTTGCTAAAGAGCCGTATTAATTTAGAGTTGTTAGACAGGAAAACGCAGCTAAAATGAGAGTTACTGTTAGACAGTAAAACATGTTTTGGAGGATAATGTTGCTCTGCTGGATATATAAGCCATAGCCTCTTTTTAAGGAGATAATAATGTACATCAGGCCTGGGTGCAAGTGAGCTTACAGTCCTTCTGCACAAAAAACATGGATGCAGCATACAGACGAGAAGAATCATTGCAGTTTTGAACGCTCATGCATCAGTTTTAAATAACCAGAATATTTTCCACTGTTTGCTCGAGTTAAACACTCACTGGCAGGAGACAGTATTCACACAAGCTGTGGTGTAAGACACTGAAAGCTGATTTTAACACAATTTCAAAAGAACCCCAACAAAAGCAAAAACCCTTCAACTTCAGATTTGTAAACCGTGCTGTGAAGATGTCCTCTTCTTACCCAATACCAACTTTGAAACTGATGTACCTTAATTTTTAAACTTTTTTCTTTTAGGAAAAGTGTTTCATCTCTTTAAAGTAAAGGTCACACATGCAATACACACACACACACACACTCCTTCCACTTTCTCAGAGCTTTCGCTGAATACAAATTATTTCCATGACTTTTGAGTATCTCGCCCTTAAGGGTTTTTGTGCAATCTGAAGAAATACCACTAATGTTTAAAGAAATCATGCCTCCAGAGTTCTTTGACAATAGCATTTCCAAAGATTTCTGTTATCTCGTTTATTCCTTGGCATGCAGGGATGGTTATACTTTCAGTCCTATTGTCCATATTTGCCAAAAGGGCTTTTAACTTGCATTCTCAACCCAAAGAGGTTTGCATCTGTTCCTAAATTCTCCTGCTGGGCATTCACAGACCTCTACCTGCTCGTAGCTGAAAAGCTCCTCTTGAAATTTTTGACATTTAACGCCCCGTTCAAGTGCTGCTCAGTAGTGGCTGTTGTGTGTATACAAGTATTACTTACTCACTCTCCAAAAGATGTTTCATTTGACGAGGCAGCATCAACAGCTCGAGCCATTGTTGGCTGTACCTGCACTCTGATACCTCTGTGAAGTATAATTATATGTGAAGGTTTTAAATAGCTGTAGAAGTGAATACTGTCAAACAGCCTCCCCTGAAATGCCAAGGGAAAGGTGTAAGACCTTAGCAGATCTGTGAGTGGAGGCCTTCTCTGGTATTGGAGTTCGACTCGCTGAGAAACACCATGCCTTCAGCAGACTCTTGCTCTGGACTTGTGCACTGTGAGATTGGTCTAGGCCACTGACAGATGAGGATGAGGTCGACAGTACCCTACAGCAGGTCCAGGAAGGAAGTGTGACAGGGTCTTGGACCGGGCCTGGACTGGAGGACTGTGCAGCGACGTGTCCTTGCGGTTGGGAAGTAGTCGGCACACCGGTTCTCAGGCACTGCCCACGCAGCACGCTGTGGAAGGCTTTCTTGAACTCCTGGCTAAAGCACGGGTAGATAATGGGGTTAATGCAGCTGTTGAGGTAACCCAGCCAGAAGGTTATTTTAAAGATGGTTTCAGGAGGCTTATAGGATGGGAAGATGGATCCTGGCAAAGATGCAGAAAGAAGCTCAAATCAGAACATGAATCCAAAAGCACACTGATAAGACCAGTAATAACTCAAGATCCTAGATAAAGGCAGAAAGCCCATAGATATGGCAAGGTTAAACAATTCTCTAACTTTAACTGTACAGGTTTTCAAAGCATACCAGAAAGTTGTAATTATATAAAAACATGAAAAGCTATTTTTCTGCATGACAGTGTCAATGCATGTTTATAAATATATAATTTCTCAAAGTGATGATCTTGGAATCCTGCAGAGTAGATTATTTCTTTACCTGTTCTTTTAAGGCTTACATAAATTTTATGTAAAGCAAATCAATCCCCATGGACTCCCACGTTAAAACGCAAAACTTCACAGCACAGAACACAGATTTTTATTAATAATTCAATTTAGGGGTGTGGGCGGTGTGATTGCCTGTGACCGGACACAGGGGCAACAATGAGACCCCCTCAAAACAGGAATGATTTCACAGGTGGAGGCCACGGACATTTTTCCCTCCTCATCTTTGACTGGCATTTCACTAGTTTTGCATTTAGTGAAGGTCAGTGTCACTATTGGTACTGTCAGGCAATACCTAGACCCTACAGAGGTTGCACAGGTAGTCCAACTCCTTTAGGTGCCATTGCAAGAAGGTTTGCTGTGTCTCCCAGCACAGGTCTGGGGAGGCATATCCATGGAGGGATACACAGCAACCTGACTGCCATTAGGTATCAGGATGATAACTCTGTACCCTTTGTGCACGACAATGCCCAGCGTCATGTCGTGAGAGTGTGAAGGCAGTTCCTGGAGGATGAAGGAATTGATCCCATTTCTTGGCCCCCAAGCTCGCATGACCTAAATCCAACAGAACACCATTCTGTTTCGGGCCATCCGATGCCACCAGGTTGCACCTCAGACTGTCCAGAAGCTCAGTGATACCCTGGTCCAGATCTGGGAGGAGATCCTCCAGGACACCATCCATCGTCTCATTAGGGGCACGTATACAAGCCCAAACAGACTACTGAGAACCTTTTTGAGTTGCTGCAATGAAATTTTGGCAAGAATTGACTAACCTGCTGCATAATTGTTTCACTTTGATTTTCAGGGTGTCTTTGAATTCAGACCTCTGGAGGTTGATAATTTTCATTTCCATTAAACGATATGACACCTTTCATTCCTAACTTATTACCCAGACCAAGTGTTTCTTTAATTTTTCGAGCAGTGTATCTTATCTAACTCCTTTGGCGTTGTATTACTTAGACCTTTGTGTTTGTATGATGTCATTCATTATTTTTGAAAAAACAAAAAAACAAGCAAACATTTGATCTGACTATTAGCCTTGGCAAAGATGGATGCTCCATGAGTGCCCTATTGCAGCAGCTGCTGTGAAAGGCTGGTGACCAAGTGGTTTACCAAAAAAACAGTCTTTTGATCTCAAGCACTCAGGATAAATCAAAATAAATAATAATAAAAAAAAATACTCTCAGTCTGTGAATCTCAGCCTACCATTGCCTTAGAACTTGAATGAGCACTGTGCTGTGAGCTGTGAAGGTCTGCCTCAATTGAAATGCATAACTATCCCCCGGTGACTGGCTGCCTCAGGTGGGTACAGGGTGAACGAGGATGCCTCCTGGTATTACAGCCCATTAAGCCTCATGCTAGTTATTATCTATAATAGCTTTCATGAGGTTTGGGGGTGGGGGTTGTAGTAGTTTGCTCCTTTCCATTTCAAGTCACATTTGAAGCCTTTTCTGCTCCAATATGGCGCTTTATTTGTTCTGTTTGGTTGCTTGTAATTGAATTTCTTGATGTTGCTTCAGAGAAACTCAGCCAGGAGAGTCAAGGCAGAGTAGGGAAGGAGAAAAGGCTTGCTTGATGCTGTTTTCACAGAGCTAAACATCAAGCAGAATAATACAAAAATTTAGGCCTCAACAGCTTTTAAATCACAAAAGTTCCATAGCTAACTGCTAAGTTACATCAGGGCTCCAGTCAGTGCTGCTTGTTAAAGGCTTAGTTTAGGCTTTTAGTCATTGTGACAGCTTTTGTCATTGGTAAAGTCTGCCAGTCGACTGGTCAGTTGATCTGTCTGCTGGTTTTGAGCCAGACTTGATCTACGGTATTGGATTGGCACAGGTTTTTCACAGTAATGCATGGATCACAGTTTACCTTGTTGACAATGGATCTGAGAGCAATATCTTGGGAAACGCAAAAGGCCCACCATGAAATTTGTTACTGGTTCCCTCCGAGCACTAGCAAAATGACTGCCTTAAATTCAGCGGACCTGAATTGAGACCCTGCAGGGTTGCGACACGATCACACTCACACTCCAAAGGGATAAAGTACTTTGGCCGTGCGGTAGTTCCCACTGCAGTAAGTGTCACGACCATGATGGCACTCACGCAAACACACATGCATGCACAAGTTGAAAACAATTTCAGTTGCAGCTGTTAAAAGCCGCCCATCTGTCTTTTCTTTGTTTAATGCAATAGCGCAGACCCCCTCAATATTGTATTTCCATATTACAAGCAGATAGCCAATAGCAGTAAGCAAAAAACTGTCACAGTTGAGTAGCTTTGAGTGAAGCAAATTATTCATTAATAGATGTTCTTTTGCGACAGAAATTTTGACTTGTCACTGTAGGGAAAAGCATGTGTTTCTATTAACATTAATAATGACTCTGCTCTCAAATGCCAGGAAGCCATGACAGCGAGGGGCTGAAAATGAAACGCGTAACTGTAACCCATCCATCATTATTTATTATTAACATATCAAAAGGTCTTAATGACTAAATGTTTCAGTACTGTTTTAAAAAAATATATAAAAAATATAAAAATACATGATCTGGATCTGCGTGAAACTGCGGACCTTGGGTTGGTACTGTTTTGTCATACGATAACTTGGCTACATTTATTGTGATGTGTTAATCCCAGTATATAAAGACTTGTTGGTTCATTAAACCGAGACATGAACGTCCAGTCTTTAGAATAAAAGGCCTTTTGTTTGCATTTGGATTATACCTTGGGGCAGTAATATGGAGAGCTATGAAAGAAAAAAAAAATGAAAAAGATAACACATATATTATTTGTCCAGATGATGTGTTTCATCCACGTCTCCTCCATTTCTTATCGTAGCTGGTTTCCTCCTTCAATAAGATTAATGTTTGTGTAGCCAAATAGATTTTTCAGTATGAAGCTCACCATGTGTGACCTGGAAGGTAAATACCGACTGACTGCTATTCTTAAAAACATGCCGGTCCACTCCAACAATCACTTATCTCAGTCAAGCTGCAAGACTTATTTCAGAAGCAATTAAGATTTTTAGATAGAGCCTCACAACAGTTGGTCTCTGTCCCCTCTTACATCTGTGATAGCATCGCCGCTGTCACCGTCTTTGAAAAAAAAATGTAGGTAAAACTTATTACACGTGAAGCTGAGGATATCTGACTGAGCGGACATTTACCTTTCACTGAGCCTCTTCACATTATCCAGGGCCCTTATCTACAGATGGACTACTTAAGCTGAATAATTCATGCTCAATAGTTACTTTCCCATTTAATTCTGCTTCTGTGAAAGTGCTAAAATTATAGCTACCGTTTTCTAAAAGAAAAAATAATCACCATCAGATGAATCATATTAAATCTCCTGCTTGTAAATGTTACGTTTTATCATTGTATTTGTAATCAGAATGTTCCAAGAAGCCTGCCAATCAAAACCAAAGCAATACACTTACTGTCAGACTAAGGGAACCGGGCTGTAACTCATTTACAAGCAAATTAATTCCAAAAGTAATTCATAATAAGCAGACGTCAGATTCCCCAATAGGGGGGCTCTGACAAAATGTTTTAACTGAATCTTTTTTTTTTTTTAAGTGTCTCACCTTCCACTGGTTTGGACCAAGAAACTGTCAAACCTGCCCTTTTGGACCCCCTTCTTATTATGTTTACTAATTATTTTCGATGGTTAGCTCATAACTGTCTTTTAGGTAACAGGTAGAAGTACTGCTGGAGTGTTATTGCTGAAGTGGGAGGGGCCTTTGTAACGGGACTTGAAGTTTCTCTCTCGAAGTGTTTGTTTGCATTGGAGGCAGGCACGCTGCAGTGATGCACTGAACGCGGTACAGCATTCAGCACATGAAAAAAAAGTCTTGCAGCTATCACTCATCATTCTCTAGTTTGATTATTATATCTTTAGTCTGATTTTCCTTTTTCTTTGCTGCTGAAGGATTAGTACAGCAAAGAAAAAGAGAATCAGACTGTGGAACATTTTCAAGGCTCTTTCTTTGTGTTTTCACCACTCAGACATCTGTCGCAGGCACATTTACATAAAAGTGGTTTTGAAAGTGAACTTCGACTCGTCTGCACCTTTAACCACGCTCTCCTTTGAGGTCAAGAAGCAGTGATAGATCTGGGAGTGCACTAAGACACTACTGCAGTAATGCTAACTCACTGGTTTTAAGTCGTTTCTGTGTTTAACTTTAGCTTTTTTAAATCTAATATTTATGTATTTTTAATTTCTCAATAACATGTTTTCTCTTGTGTATAAATATAATAAATACATATTTGCTGCTATCCAAGTTCTTCATGCTCTAGACAGAACATTTTTTGATTCAAAAGAATGATTAAACGTCCATTTAAAACATCAGTACATGTCCTTCAATATATCGTAAAAGATTAATTTCTTTTTCAGAATAGCAGATGCTGACTGTAGGTTTGTGCCTTGAACCTAAAAAGAGCACGAGTGATACAAGTGAAGCTTTGTCATCTTCAGTGCAGAGGAGGTAAGAAGGTACCTACCGATGGGCAAAACCAGGAAAAAAGGCAGCCAGCACATAATGAAGCATCCGACAACAATGCCAAGAGTCTTGGCTGCTTTTTCTTCTCTTGAGAACTTCAGCAGCCTTGGCAGGGAAAAGGAGGAGCGTTTATGCATTGCGGTCCCCTCCTCATCCTCCTGCTTTCCTGTCTGAGCAGCGTTCCCTCTGTGTATCCTCAGCATCACCCCCTCCATCTCTACCCCTTTTCCCTTTCTCCCTTTCCTGAGGGTTTTGGTCTCTCTCTTCGCCACCGTATATACACGACAGTACATGGCCAGGATGACGACCAGTGGTATATAGAAAGATCCTAAGGCCGAGAACAGGGCGTAGCCAGGCTCCTCTGTGATTCGGCACACTGTCTCATCCTCTGGGTCGGGCTCTCTCCAGCCGAATAGAGGGCCAACAGATATAGCTGCTGAGAGTCCCCAGAGAGCAGCCACTGCGGTCAGGCCTCGCCGCCCGGTAGCTATGGCAGGGTAGCGCAGAGGGTAGCTGACAGCCAGGTAACGGTCAATAGAAATCACGCACAGGCTGAGGATGGAGGCAGTGCAGCAGAGGACATCCAGAGCAGCCCACACGCTGCAGAAGGAGCGGCCAAACACCCACCTGCCGAGAGCCTCTGAGGTGGCGGAGAAGGGCAGGACAGCAGAGCTGAGCAGGAGGTCTGCTGCTGCCAGGTTGGCAATGAAGTAATGTGTCACGGAGCGCCAGTGGTGGTGGACTAGCACAGACAGGATGACCAAGATGTTGCCGAGGACCCCAAACACTACAAAGACCACCAGCACTAGCCCCAAAACAACTGCCTTGGCTACATCTACCTCTGGGTGGATGGAGGAGCTGCAGTTTGGACAGCGACCTGCTGCAGAAAAAACACTCAAGTTCTCTGCAGGAAACATCGTAATCTGTTGGGTGCATTAAGCTGTGAAGTGTCTTGCAAATTGATGACACTCATGCCACATCTGTTCTTTAATTACCACAGCTCCAACCCTCTGCCTTCTTCCGCTCCTCCCAGTGCAGAGGATAAAAGCTTTTACATCTGCATAAATGGCTCTTCTATTTAATTTGTAGGTGCAGTGGCTCTTGCCAGCACTCCAGCGATCATGTGGCCAGGGTTCCTTGGCAGAATGTTCATGCTGGAAGAGTAACACTGCCACAGTTTGCCATATTTAGTCTGGAAAAGCTTAATAAAAATGACAAATGCTCAAGTGGCAGTCACTGACGGATTTGGGGTGTCATGTCTTGCCATATTGCAAATGCTTTACCTGTTAAAACAAGAAAAGAGATAAAGTGCATTTATCAACAGAGTCACAATCCTAGACTTTTATAAATACCCCAAAACAGGCTCATTACTGCTTAAGTGCTATTCTCTTTTTGGCAGCGTAGGAGCAAATCAAAACAGAAGATGCAAGACAGAGCACATCAAATGTAAAATTGTTAAGTATAATCACCGGGCCATGATTAAAGGGTAAAAACATCATTTAACGGCCTCTTTCAGCCTCTTTACATGCACATTCTTCTCCCTTTATTACAGCTGCAGTAGAGCAAACAGTGTGCTCCTCAGCAGCAGCATTCACAATTTTCTTTCCATTCAAAAAACAGTGCAGCGTACCTGTTTTTTGACTCTGCATGCAAACACTGCTAAGCATAAAACATCCCATTATTTATATCTGATGTTTGCTAAATCTTTTTTTAAGCTGCCAGGTTGATTAAAGCTCAACCTCTCTTTACACAGGCAGTGTTCTTAAAAAGTAAGGCTGGTGAAGATCATGACCATTCAGAGAGCATGAAGATAAATGAAGAAAGAGAGCTTGTGATGCTTCCTCAGAGGTCTTCTGTCTACAATAAAGGTTTTAACTCATCTACCAGATGACAGGCCAAGAATTGAACTTTGAGGAGGGCACTATATTACCCCAGTGAAGGCTTCAGCCGCAGATAGTCCCCCCCTCAGTACCGCTCACAGTGAACGTGGTTTAGATCAGGGATGTCAGTGAGTGAGATAAGCACCAGCAAGGCATAGAATGAAAAAGCTGCCGCGATAAAGCCTTCAGAGAGAAGAGTCATGCTTGTCACATGTTCGTGCGGGATCAAAGGATTTCGCTCGCTGCACGTCCCACTGCTAGGCGGAATAAAATTCACCCAAATAAACACTCGATGCTGGGATTTCTGCATCAGTGGCCAGAGGGGAAATTGATATAGGTAGTGAGAACATATCTTGGATTGTTTCAGCAGAGAAAAAAAAAAAAAACTATACAGAGTGATATTTGGAAAACATTTTTGGTTGTAATACGATTTCTCAGTACGGTGTCGTGTCTGCACAAAGAGATTGCTTCTTTTTAAATTATTTTTTTCTTCAGCCCACCAGTGTTTAAGGACTGCCGTTATTGTGGAAGGGTGTCAAACAGGGAATATATTTACATTGACCCGAGGCAGCAGAAGCAATTCAACGTAGGTGAAACAAGATTACTGATATCTACAATGCTATGTGGTATTCCTACATTCATCACCAGTGTGCTGCGTGCCTCAAGGCCACCTAGTTGTCTTAAGAACAAATAAAAAGTGAAGGGGCTGCTCATGAACTGTGCTCAAATGTAAAGCATGTATCAAGACTGGAAAAAAAAATAGTTGCGTAATATAGAAAAGAGGCATTTGATCACTGTTTTTGGGAGCATTTATATTCACTTGCTGCATCTCTCTGTTTTATATTATTGCTAGATGAATGCCCCTTTTTCATTTAATAAACCACAAAGATATTGTAGAGATTATTAGGTAAAAATAGCTGCAGCCGCAGCCCCCCCCCCCCCAGTTGTACATCAGCCAGCAAAAACGAATACTGAATCTGCACACGTCCATCATTCTCTGCAGCTGAGATTTGATTAAAAGCTATCAGTGAACATCATTACAATCTAATTTACATCTGAATCCAAAGACGGCTCACTCAGGTTTGTGCATTAGTGGATCTCCTGGAAAGATGGTGCGCTGCCCTTGAAGAAACTTTTTTCCCCCCTCCAGCTGGGCGGCCTTTGCCGAATTGAAACAAGTCAGCCAATTAAATCGAGAATTGGAATTATAATTAGGGTTTTGTTTTTGTTTTTTTTTTAAGCGAGGATATTAGTGAGCATATTAACTGACTTAATGTAGCCTGACCATGGGCATATTAAATCGGAACAGCAGTTCACAGCATGGGACGGCATCATTATCACAAGGGTAACACGGGCAATATTAGCTTACTATAAGCAGTCCTGATATTATTTTGTTAATGCAGCAAAATGTTAATGGAAGTCCTGCTAAAGTCTGTGAGTTTGGGTTTGCTACACTGTGTAAAGTTCAAAAACTGCTGCATTATATTGGATCAATTCCTACAGATTTATTAGACTTTGTTAGGCACTAATCATCAAGGATGCACTTTTGTTTAACCTGCTCGCCTGTAAATAATTTATTACTGTCTGCTGCATGATTTGCAGACCAATGAGTGCATATTCAATAAACCGATTTTGACGAATTGCTCCCACAAGCTCCCACAAGGACACGTGAATAAATCACTTATGATGCTATAACACTGATGTGCACATATATCTAATTACTGATTAAAAATGATTAAAATCGAATATTTCTCCGGAACACCAGCACTGAGGAATGGTGGGAGGTGATGGTGATGGTGGTGGTGGAGAATCAAGGATGCTAAATGTTTTATTTTGAATAGGTTTCCTTCAGGTCACCGCATCACATCAAAACAAATGGAATTTATGACTGATTCTGATGCCAGTGTATGCCACTGTAGAGTCCATACATCATTTGTTTCCACAAACACTGTAACAGCTTGTGTCAGGTCTCTGAAGGAGAGAGCACTACCATGATGAATCACCCTACATTTGGAGTCAGTTTCAAAATTGCTATTTATTCTCTAGGGGGAAGAGTCAATTCCTGAAGTTCATAATTTAGTACCCTCGTGACACTGATCGTTATATTCCATCAACTTTGAACATACACAGCCTTTCAGGAGGCACAATAAGAGTGTCTCCTTTCATCCACCTGAAGAGATGATTTTGTTAGTGTTTATTACCACTTAATGGGAGACTCATCCCTGAGGACCAAAGCTTTTAATTTTCCTGAGTTTTGAAGCACAAGGTCTTACAGCCTCCTCCAGCTAAAACTATTCATCATTTTCTTTGCATTATTAATATTCACTTCCGATCCATATCTGCATTTTCTGAATGAGTATGGCCTATGTATCTACTGCCTTTTATTTTTGTTTATTATAAATATTAAACATTCTGTTACATGTTTTAAATATACAGTAAATACACACTCACTAAAAGGTTGCATGAATTATCATTAATTAACGGAAAAAATAAAGCACTTGTCTCAGGGTGCTCACACAGTATGTGGCCTGTTAAACAATAACCGCCTCCTCCATACGGTTAAAAATAATCTATATACAAACATAATGGACCATTATAATGAATGGCAGTCAGCTTGTGAAGTACAGGAAGCTGGAGTATGGATAGAAAAGGGGGGGAAAGTCTTACCTTCATCACAGTGCGCATATCTCACCGGAATTCAGCTAATTTTCTCTGAAAGCAGTCATTTGTCACAGTGTCAGCCGCAGACAGCACGGAAAGCAAAGTCAAGTGCTTCTCTCCCTCCTGCTGTCCTCTTGCTCTCTCTGGTGAAAAATAAAGTCACAGTGGACCACCCCACCTGATCCGCCCAGACCCCGCCCCCCCCTGCCTGAGCGGCTCACACCTTTTAATTGCCGTTCAATTTAAACTAAACGCTTATTCAAATTACCGTGTTCACGTGCGTGTGACCCCGTGAGGGCGAGCTAACTGAGCTCTAAAACTAATTACATGCTGTTTTTAAAGCTTCATTAGGCTCCAGAAAGCAAGATTTATAACTGCTGTTCTTTCCTGCTTTTCCTTTACTGTTAACAGCCAACACTCTGATCCTAACAAGTGCATTGTGCTTGATACATGTCATTCCTCTGTGCCACATAGTTACATTGCTGTACAAACACTACAGTACCGTGCAAAAGTCTTGAGGGGGGGGGGGGCG
>JAVDPK010001425.1:763126-780106 GCA_034780415.1 Cichlasoma orientale | reverse complement strand
GTCTTGAGGCCCCCCCCCCCCCCGATTTCTTTCTATTTTGCTTCCAAGGACCCAGACTCTCTTGTAATTTGTTAATAAGTGGTCTTGAGAATAATTCTCCAGGCTTTCTAAATATTTTCTGAAGGTTTATCAGGTACAAGAATGAAAAACACCCATTTTCAGAGGGAGTTTTGTTTGTTAAGCCACTTAGCGCTGACCTATGAATCATTTAAACATAAAAATGCACCTAATTCTACATGTAATGGACAACTTAGCAAAGAACCAAGTTTAAATGGTATCTTGAGGCACTTCGTTAGTAATCTGTTGACCAAGAAAAAAAAAAAAGTTGCCATTTCTTTAGCTAAATCTAAGAAAAATGTCAAAGAATTTTGACAGGCATTTTATGGAGTGATGAAATGTTTGGTTTAAATCAACATCAACATGGACAGAGGAGGTCGGGAGAGAGAAACAGCGAGAGTCTACAACTAGTAAGTAAGTAAGTAGAGTTTCTTTATATATCGCTGTTCACAGACAAAAAGTCAGAAAGCGCCGTACAACAATTAAAACACAATATCACCAAAACAAACAAAAACAGCATACTGAAACAGAATTACCAAATTAAAAAAGAGAAATGTCAACAGAAAGCCTGATTAAACAGAAAAGTTTTAACTGTTTTTTAAAAGACTCCACAGAGTCGGCTAAACAGAGCTGCAGTGGTAAACTGTTCCAGAGCTTTGGTGGCAGCCAGCATCCAATAAATCACTGCACCAACATGAAAACATGAAGAAACGAGGGGTGGCTCGAGCAATGCACAGTAATGTAGGTTATCCATGGCTCACTGTCATGCTGCTGCGCAGCTCTGTATGCGCACTAAAAATGTTTTACAAAAGCGTATCTCCTGGAGGTTTTCTGTAAAGTAGAGCGCCCAGTATTGCCAGGAAATAATTTAGTTGTTTTCTTTTAATCAAACCCTGGATTTATGGCCTTTTTAATCTCTTTAGGTGAATGCATTAGGGCTGCGTGATGCCGACAAGAGAGAGAAGTCAGAATATAATAAGAAATGTGCTAGTGGGCAATCATTATTGTTATTAAAT
This sequence comes from Cichlasoma orientale, assembly GCA_034780415.1. Classification (NCBI taxonomy): domain Eukaryota; kingdom Metazoa; phylum Chordata; class Actinopteri; order Cichliformes; family Cichlidae; genus Cichlasoma; species Cichlasoma orientale. The sequence goes on along the minus strand of JAVDPK010001425.1, from coordinate 779,033 downwards.
TGCTACGATTGGATTTTTGTTAGCCCCTAATACTTTATCTAGCTTGGCAGTTTCCATGTGTGCAACAAGATGAGACTGTCAAAATAATCACAAACATCATGGCTTTTTTTGTGTGTGACAAAAGCCATGATGGTTTTTTTTTTTTCTTTTTGCTTTTTACAATCTTCTAACCATGACCAAATTATAGTCGCTTACTTCCATACTATACATTCAGTAGTTTGATGTTTATATGATTTGATGTTCAGAACGACTGTGCATGCAGTGCAGTACTGGATGGCCTACGCATAACAGTTAAAAAGTTGTGCACACGTTTCTCACCATCAGGGTCCCACTAAACACTTTTCAAGCAGCAGGAGAATGCAATGTCAGCATAGATGGTGGTGCCAGCGACCTAACAGTGGTAAGTTTTTATCAGGCAAAGGCATCGCGTATGTTGTGGCGCTGTTTGGTGTTTATGCATGCTAACTTGTTGGCTTCAGTGCAAAAAAGAATTGGACTTAGCTCAGAGGTCATAGTTGGGGTTTCTCTGTAATTGTTGCAGGGTCTTTACCTTACAATACAAAATGCCCTGAGGTGACTGTTTGTTGTGATTTGGTGCTGTATAAATAAAACTGAACTGAATTGAAAATTGAATTACTGGCAAAATGCAGCAGTAACCACATGGGAGTGTACTAATTTGGACACAGCGTCTAACACTGCTGGTTTAGGTTCCTATTCTGAACAGCATAAAATGCATTTATGAGCAGGATGAATGGCTTGTTAGATATATCGGCAGTTTTATAATTTTCACATTTCCTGTATCTCTTTGTGGTCCCACTAGTTTTTTTGTTTGCTTTGCCCTTGGTGTTTTCTTTCTAGCTCTGCAATTGATCCAGACATTTAAGTGCACACCATATCCAGTGGGATGACTACAAAAACTAACAGAATCTTCCATATTCTTTCCACCCAAAATAGCTCATATTTAAATGGGCTGATTGCAATAGCACTTATGGCTGTATCCATGCTCCTAAAGGCATAAGCTGCTCATATTGATTTGTGCAATTCTCGAGACAAACTACATTTTAACTTTTAAAAAGTTATAAGTTTCTGTTTGCTTCTGTTTCTGTTTGCTAAACTGTTTCTATATAAACCAGGATTTGTGCTCGGTGCAGTTCTGACATTAACGGCTGCTACAAGGTTTGAAGCACAAACACCACTGCATGCTACAAAATTATGTTTTCCCTTCTGTTGAGCAAAGAGGCTTAAACCGTGGGGGGAAAAAAGCTCCAGGCCAAAGGCTTACAAAAGTTTGATAAAGGTGTCTGCGTACTTTGTTCACTTATAGCTGCCTGAAACAGTTGTGAAGGACTTTTGACAATGAGAAGATGGATGGATGATGGATTTGTGGTTCTCCAGGGACCAAAGGGACCACCTTGATCCTGGTGATGCTTGCCTTTTGCTTTGCAGAGAGATACCAGATGTAGTGAGGCAGACCCTTGGAGGGGGCAGGAGAGGTCCAGTACATCAATAATACCTCAAGGATGACAAATAGACTATTTCTTCTTCTCTCGGATTATTATTTCAGGTTGAGTTATTTATGGATTCTCAGCTTGACCGCAGGTATCTCAGATGTCGTTGAGGGCATGGGCAGCTGTGTTCACTTAGAGATTTTTTTTTTTTTTTTTCACAATCTTGTCTTGAATGCTAGGATGATGCATTCATCTTCACATGACAGAGTTGTCTCATATGTCTGCTGCCACTGTGTGTATTGATCTAGTATATGGATCTTTCTGCTGTATTGGCTTGTAGCAACTTTCAGTGCTAATTTGAGATATATTTTTTTACCCTGTCCTTAGGCTGACCTCCGTGGCTTGTCCCCTACCTAATGACAAGAAGTGATTTGTTGTTAATCATTGGTGAGGCCTATTCTGATTAAGCTCATCCAAAAAGCAAGAGCAGCTGAAGCCTTAAAAATGATTGCTTCCTCTTTAATTCGTTAGTTCTGTGCTATTCAAATTAAAAACGGGGAGTACGGTTTTAGCAGATGGAACACAATGTGTTGAACTTGTTATTGTGTTGGGCCCACAGATTAAACTGTTCTGTAGTCCTGCAGCTTCATAGACTTTTGATATATAAGTATTTTCTTATTATATCCTTTATTTGTCCAAATAAAAGTCTCATTTAGATTAACAATCTAAGAAAACACACTTGAAACAAAGAAAAAACAAAACAAAACTTAAGAGTAAAAGTAATATTGGAGAAAGCGTTGTTTTTATTATGGGGATATTATGGTGTTCTCTGTAAGGAGCAAAATGAGTTTGGCCTGTGCCATTCCTTCAGCATCCAAATGTGAACTTTTCCCACCCTCTAAACCTTTGTGTTGACTGACACCAAGGAACAGATCAATGGAGACCATGCTGAGACATAACTCGTGTTCCTGTAAACAAAAAATTGGGGGGGAAATTTGTGTCCAGGGAAACAAAGGATAGTTCATTTTTGTGAGTATTTCATCAACTGCTGTGAGACTGTGTTGCATGCAAAACTTAACAGGCAGTAAATGAATATTGCACCTGCTGAACTTGGATTGACCATGGAGCTATTTAATGGTTGTGTGATGACAAACTTCATTTTTCCAAATCAGCACTCTGCACAGGCTTAAAATGTGTATTTACAGAGCACAGTGCGAAATACTGCAATAACACAACTCGATTGGCAGTTAAATTTTCTCAAAAAATGAGTTTCACTCCACAGATGTGTTGATGCCATCTGCGGGGTGTCAGAAAACAACAACAAAATTAAATTAACAATAAGTGCACTAGAGGGGCAACAATGAGACAGCCCCCAAAACAGGAATAGTTTTACAGGTGGAGGCCACTGACGTTTTTTACCTCCTCATTTTTTCACTAGTTTTGCATTTGGCTGGGGTCAGTGTCACTACTGGTAGCATGAGGTGATACCTGGACCCTCCAGAGGTTTCACAGGTAGTCCAACTCCTCCACAATGGCACATCAATATGTACCAGTGCCAGAAGGTTTGCTGTGTCTCCCAGCACAGTCTCAAGAGCATGGAGGAGATTCCAGGGGACAGGCAGTTACTCTAGTAGAGCTGGACAGGGCTGTAGAAGGTCCGTACCCCATCATCAAGACTGGTACCTCCTCCTTTGTTCAAGAACGACAAGAGCATTGCCAGAGCCCTACAAAATTACCTTCAGTAGGCCACTGGTCTGAACGTCTGTGATCAAACAATAAGAAACAGACTTCATGAGGGTGGTCCAAGGGCCCGACGCCCTCTGGTGGGCCCTGAGCTCACTGCACAGCACCATGGAGCCTGATTGGCATTTGCTATAGAATACCAGAATTAGCAGATCCACCACTGGCGCCCAGATGAGCAAGGGTCTGGAGAAGCTGCAGAAAATCTTATGCTGCCTGTAACATCTTTCAGCATGACCAGCTTGGTGGTGGGCCAGTGATGGTCTGGGGAAGCAAAGCCTTGGATGGATGCACAGACCTCATGCAGGCTAGGCAACGACACCCTGACTGCCATTAGGTATCAGGATGACACCCTTGGAGCCATAACTGCATGAACATTGGATGAATATGTGTATTCATCTTTCAGCGGTCCAGCTATGAAACAACTCCTGTTGCAATTCAATGCCAAGGTTTCACTGAAGGACACAGTTGAAAACTAGTTTTAACAAACAATCTTCAGAAAAACAGAAAGCTTTTTATTGTGGTTATTATTAAGGATTATTAAGATTTTCTTTTTCAAGACAACAAAGAAAGTTAAATAAATAACAATCAAGAACTGAATTAAATGGGAAGAACAGAAATTGCTGAGCAAAAAGGTTCAAGCTTATTCCACCTACACTTGTCTAATACAGCATATCATAAACACTTTTCTTCCTAGATTTCACAAAAGCAAACATCAAAGTAAATACAATATTAAGAAGAATAAACAAAGAAAAAACACCTTTTTAATAAACAGTGATCACCATACCTCATTTTATGTTTTTAACCATCTGAATTTAGAATTTAAATAAAAATTGTGAATTTCACAGTCTTATTTCCTCATCACAATTAATCCACTAGTTTACCCCTCTAACAGCTACATTAGAGGGCTACATTTGGATATGTTTGGCCTGGTCATTGCTTTAATATACCTTTCCTCTACGTTCATATTTTGTCTCTCTAATTTCAAACAACCTCTGAATACAGACCGGGGACAGAGATTCTTGTGTGTTTTGTGCATCATCAGTACAGTGCTGACTTCAACTAAATATTAAATATTCACTTGGTTGGCTCATAAATAATTCAATCCATTTATAATTCTTATGGCCTTCTGTAGCATATAAACTGGATTACTCCTGATTTTGTGTTTCTCCAAACCTCCACACAGTAGGTCAGGTATGGAACTACTAGGGAACAAAACAGCATTCATAATAATTTATAAGATATGTTTAGTTTTATTTAATATCACAGTGGTTTTGGACATTTGTTTTTACATTGTTTATACAGTGCTGAACATCACGGGTAGGCAACAGAAATGTTCATCAGGTACAGTAAGTATGTTAGTTATTTGGGAACAGAAACAGAGCTTCTCCTCTCTTTCTGCAGCGCTGAGCTCCCGTGCTGAGAGCGGGTAAGTAGTTCTCACGGGCAGAGCGAGAGTGGACCAGGCAGGTTCCCAAGCGAGTATTTTCAGCAAGCTCTCCCAACAGGAGACAGACAAATATGTACGAAGCAAGTAAGTAGGAACACGCAACAAACAACCCAAGCTATACTACCACAAGTGCAGGACAACACATGAGATGCAATCTGGCAACAAGTGGGTGAAAACTGTGTCTGTGTGGGTTCTCAGTCATCCAGGTCATAGTTGAAAAAAGGGCGACTGGACTTCTTTTTGTTTCCTGAAGACGTTTCACCTCTCATCCGAAAGGTTTCTTCAGTTCTCAAACTAAAAGGTGGAGAGACCCAGGTATTTAAACCCCCAGTGGGCGTAGTCCCCTAGAGGTGGGTCACAGGTGAAGACTGTGCAAGCTCATTTTTTTCTTCCACGCAGGGAATGAGTCAGCAATCAATAAAGGAATTGATGAAGGACTGGCTCAGGGTAAAACAATATCCCTAGTACTGTGTATAAATAGATAATCATATAGTACCTTAATGAAGTCAGGATAGCAGACAGTGTTTGGAAAATGGTGGCTGAGTGGCTGAATGGGGGAAAAATCCACACACAGGCCGTCCCTGAAACCTCTTAAAGCTTCTAAACGAGGAGTGTCAAACTCAGTTTGGTTTATGGACCATAAACTGGTTTGATTTGAAGTGAGCTGGAAGAGTAGAAAGGAGAATAATGACAAATCGTTGTTTAATGAACATTTACATATTCCCATGTAATGAACAATCCATCTGCTAAAGAAATGATGTGAGATCTTACCATTTTAACTTCTTATCAATATCTAGAAAAGCACTCTGTACATTTTCACTCCCTTATAGTAATTCTGGCATCACATTAACAGGATCAGCGCTGCGCTTTCTTAACGACTTCACTGCAATTCACGCACGCTGCAAATCCATTCTGAGGGCCGAACTGGACCGTTTGACTGGCTGCCGCTGGCTACAAGTTTAAGACAAGATATTAACAGCTGTGTCTGCTAAAGGAATATTGACTGACTGCGCATGCCACTAAAGATGAAAACGCACTTGATCTCGGGACGCATATCTTTAATGTGTCAAGTTGCCTTGTGTGAAGATCTAAAAAGTGTAAACAATGAAAGTCCTGAGGCTGTTTTTTGGGGAGAAAAGTTAGTCTTAAACTTCCTTTCTGACTCCGACTGCTTGTTTTATATAACTCATGAGGTGCTATCAGATGTTGACTATGAGTTGTGTTGACAAACGCTGTGTTCCTGCCATGAAATGACAACTTGAGACCTTTTTTTTCTCAAAGTTTATAGAATGACTCAAATGCTCCAGATACTCTTTAGACTTCAATCAGAAAAGCGTTTCTTCTTGTTCTTGTTGTTTTATACTCCCCTTTTCTTGATCTCTGCAATTGTTGAGGTTTAGCTAGTCCACAAACTGGTATTTTCTTTTTGGAAAAGGAAGCTCAAGCTGATGCTTGTGGAAAAAAAAAGAAAAGCACATGACTTTGTTGCCCTGTCGCTGAAATAAAAAAAATGCACTCTCTGGTCAGTCATTTTTGCCACGAGCGCAACATTTGTTGTATTCAGCTCCTGTCTGGAGATTTCTGGCTAAGGAAAAAATACTGAACTCCTTTACTTTAAAGGTCAGGTTCCTCATCTTCAGCAGACAGGCATCTCAGAGAGCCATTACCGCTCCGCACTGCTTGCGGCATCCTCTCATAACTGATGCTCTTGCACATTCGCCGCCTTTAGACATTAAACTGATTGCATTTTAGGAAAAACTCACTCCTTTAACTGCCAGGGGAATGCAAACACACACCGCTCCAGCCTCCGCTTGGCAGAGAGAAATACATTTTGTTGTTATCAGTTTCAGTTGGTTAAATGCTAAATTATTCATAGGAAGGTAAAGGCTTGCCCTCATGAGATTAGTGCGCCTAATTGTTCATCCAGTTGCTGCTTGAATGCGGCAGTGAGGCTGGCTGAACACCAGCATCCTGGATGATTTTTTTTATTTTTTTATAATGAGACATGGCAGTCACTAACTGTTTACAGAGCTCCTCAAACTTTTAATATACTCAGCAAAGCAATGATGGGTATATTCATCTTTGCAGGATGTGAAAATTAAGAGGAAATAATACACTAAGTTTGGAGAAGGTGGATGATGTTTAGTTCTCACAGCTTTTTACAAACACAGAATCACAGAGTATGTTCACCCTAATAGCACTTTAATGGCATTTGAGAAAGTAATGAATGATCTTTAAGAAATTTAACAAGTAATTGTTTGTTTTTAATTCTAATGAGGTCTGTTCAGCTACTAATAAACTTTGCCAGACCTTAAACCAAACATCAGATAAGAATCTGATGAAAAAAAAAAAAGACCGCATTTCTAAACACTTGTAACATTTTCAGTGAAACAAAATATTACAGTCAGCTGTCTTTATTTGGTCAACGAATCCCACTGACAAAGTTTTATTAAGGGTTTTATTATGAACACAAAACTGGCTGCAACTGATGTCAGGCTCTCGTAGGCTTATTCATATTATATAATTAGTTTTCTGTCTTCCCTGAAACGTTTGAATGACTGGAAATTAGGATTTTGATGGGTAATTTAAATATTGCTCACAGGAGCCTCATTCATTAAAAATAAAAGAAAGGAATAAAACCCCACAAAAAACTTATTTTTCGGCTTCTTTAAGTTAGTTGTTTCAGTTTTTAAGACATGTGCTGTTTGGTTCAGCAGCTGTTTTTAACAAGAGGGCCAAGCACACTATTTTCTACCTCCCCAGATCCAAACATCAGGCACACATAGTTGGCAATTAACTGTGATAACAGAGTGGAACATCTGGCAGCTAAAGCTACAGTGCTGTGAAAGTGTTTGCCCACTTCCTAATTTCTCAGTTTTTTTTTTGCACATTTGTCACACTCGCATGTTTCAAATCGTCAAACAAATATTAATATTAGACGAAGATAACCCGAGTAAATGCAAAATACATTTAAATCATCATTTAAAATGCAAATGATGATTTCATTTATTAGGGGAAAAATGGTATCCGAACCTACCTGCCCCCTAATTGCTCTGAAACTTAATAACTGGTTGTGCCACCCTTGGCAGCAAGAACTCCAATCAAGCATTTGTGATAACTGGCAACGGGTCTTTCACATCGCTATGGAGGAAATTCGGTCCACTCTTCTTGGTCTAATTGTTTTAATTCTGCCACACTGGAGGGTTTTTGAGCTCATGCCAACACGTCTCAGTTGGATTTAAGTCTGGACTTTGATGAGGCCACTTCAAAGCCTTTATTTTGTTTTTCTGAGCTAATCAGAGGTGGACTTGCTGGTGCATTTTGGATCAGTAGCAAATGTGAGATGAGCCTTTGTGTGCTTTTTGGTCAGCAGTGGTTTTTGCCTCAGAAGTCTCCCATGGATGCCATTTTTGTCCAGTCTCTTTCTTATTGTTGAGTCATGAACGCTGACATTAACTGACGCCTGCAGTTTTTTAGATATTGTTCTGGGCTCTTTTGTGACTGTCATGGTCCCCGGGTCTTAGACACGGGGTCTGAGGTTTAGAACTCATTATGCTTTTTGGTTTTGAGAATGATTTATATTTCAGTTTTGTTTCTTGTGGAATATTGGTCAGTATTTCGTTTTTTATTTACTTGGGTTTAATAGTCTTGGTTATCTTAGGTTCTTAGGTTTTGTAAAGATTCTTTATGGTTCATTTTCTAGTCTTGTTTTTTGAGTCTCCAGTTAAGTTACTGATTACTTTAGGTTATAGTTAGTTCCCCTTTTGTGTTTCCATTCTGATCCTCTCATGAGTCTCATTTCTGTGTTGTCTTTTTGTCTTTCAGTGTTTTCCTCTGTCTTGTTCCCCTGGTTAGTTGTAGCCTGCTTCCTGTTTTATTTTGGTGACGGTTGTTGCCTGCCTGACAATGTTGGGACATGCTCCTAACGAGATGACAGATAGCGTCCTGAGGGATCTCCTCTCAGATCTGGACCAGGGCATAAGTGAGCTCCTGGACAGTTTGAGGCGCAACCAAAGCCAACCAAAGCAGCTGAAACTGATTAACAACCCCCTCTGCTACTTAACTGACCAGATCAATATCCCAGAAGTTTAATTGACTGGATGCGACACTGTGATTAAAACATGTTCCTTTAACTTTTTTTGAGCACTCTATGCTGTGGATTATCTCAAGAGTCTTTCATTAGGTCCATAAAACTTTGTTTTCCTTCCACACGGTGTTTCATGACAGCGACCTCCTGGATCAGTCATCAATGCGCTCTTGGAGTAATTTTGGTCGGTCGGCCATTCCTGGGAAGGTTCGCCAAAGCCTTACAAATGGCTTTGTAACCCTTTCCAGGCTGATGGCTGTCAGTGACTTTGTTTCTCATCTGTTCTCGAGTTTCTATCGATTATGTGTTGCTTTTTTGCTTCACTTTGTCAGACTGATTTAAAAAAAACAACTTAGAAACTACATTTTGTATTTACTCACATTATCTTTGACTAACATTCAAAGGTATTTAATAATCTGAATCATGTAAATGTGACAAATATGCAAAAAACTAAGAAGAGGGCAAATATGTTTTCACAGCACTGTAGCTCTTTAACTGCCAGCTGTTCCACCCTGTTATCACAGTTAATTAGAAACTAAAGGAGAGTGCCCCCTAGTGAGCAAAACTAAATTAATGCAGTTATAATATTTCAAGTATTGGGTTGCATAAAGCCCTATATTATTACATGCATTTCTTTTTTAAATAAATGGTCTGGCAGACAGAAATTACATACTGTGGCGCTGACATCATAATAATTTTCCCAGCAGCAGCCTGCTTAGTGCTCTGACCTGCTATCACACATGCAATACAGGCTGGGAGCGATGAAAGCTGTAAAAGGAAGCCTTCTTATACAGTTCTTTATTTTTTAGACTAATGGTATGCTTACAGCCATCAGTGTGAGACATACTATTTTCCCTCCCTTTGTAGAAAGGTACGTTTCAAAGAAATGATGTCAATACTAATTGGATTTCCGTTGCTAGGCAGAACTCTGCACAGCTCTGCAGAGATGCTGCTGGATTTCTACAACACCAGGGGACTTGTTGGGACAAAAGATATAGTGTATTGAGTTAATAGTGGAATGGGCTTAGAGATGGGCAAATGGAATTTGAAATGAGCACTTTTGTTTCATTAACGTGCAAAGCCTCTGGGGTTGACAATAGAACAGGATGTCTACATCAACAGTTGTGGCAAGAAGAAGAAAAAAAAAACGTGAATGGAAATGAAACTGAAAGAATCCTCAAGGCATGCAATTAATGGCACACAGCTTTAGGAATGGCCTTTTGATTGCTGCAAATTTAGGGACTGCTACGTGTATTTGGATAAGCAAACCGCTAACTGGTTCTCTCAGTTTGTAAACGCCAACATTGAATCTGCAAATAAATATTCCTGGCTGTGGTGTACGACTGTCTGCATCTTCGGAGCTTTATGCTGTTAACCTACAGCCTCAATTTTTGACAAAATAGGCAGATTATTTCTACATTCATTTTCTGTGACTTTATTCACTTATATGCATGCACAAATGCACCAACTAGAACCTACCACATACATTATTTACATTGTGGGTAACAATGTGACCAGCATAAACCTCTCTGCATGAGCACAGCAGTGAATGGAGATACACACAGCACACACAGCTGTGGATGCGATATAACCACATAGGCTCAAATGGCTTAGCTGAAGCTGCTGTCTAATATAACAGCCATGTAATAACGTCTTTGCTCAAGAAAGTTTTTGTTCTTTTTTAGACACACGATGATTTAAATTCTTTAGTCAGTTTAGAAACTTAATCTGTGTTGTGCTGAGATTTGTTTCTACTAGTCTGCCATGAATGCTATAAATGGGGTGGATTGCACAAGTGTATGCGTGTCTTCATGGCATGCGTGTCTTCATTTCCCCTTCTAGGCTTGCTAGAAGGGGGAAAAATAAAACACTGAACTCAGGGGATAAAAAAGCATCTCTAAGGATATAGACTGTAATACCATATAAGTATAACACTGGAAAAAATGTGTCCAAACGTCATGGTAAAAGTATATCTGCCTATTCCATAGTAATATTGCCTTTTGTGGTGAAAATACAAAACAAGCTCACAGAGAAAGGACAAATGAGGAGTAGGGCAGTACACAGTTGGTGCATTATGGGGTTGCCCGTGTGAACAAGGTGTCCTGCCAGCTCCGCCACAGCAGGCAAGACACAGTGTTTTTCTTTATGACCCCTGTAGCAGCAGCAGGAGTCAGCATCGTGGTACAAGCCATCTAATATTTTCCATGGTAGCAGGCTCATTTTGGCACCAATAGTAATTTTTAAGCAGCAACCTTTCAGCACATTCTGAAGACCAGAAGCCTGAAACAAGTGTTTGTGCAATTAAAGTGCCTCGAGGTCTTAGCTTAAACGGAGTGCTGCACAAGCACTGTGTACCTCCAGACTGTTCCTCGTTTGATTGTATCTGCTTGATTGAATGAACCGCACTGGCTAATAAATAATGAAAAAAAAAAGTTTGTGACTACTCTGAATTTTCTAGAAACACAAGCCCACAGAAAGTGTTGTCCCTGAATTTAGCTTCCTCTCACACTTTAATACAGGTTATCAATTCCTCAGTTCTGCAGGGGTCTGCTGTGCTTTTTGATTTAATACGGCAAGAAAGGAATGTTGCTGATATGCCCTTTGCAGTATGTCGTATTTCATTCTTATAGTAACTGCTTGGATGATAGTAATAATATAACACTTTTTCCATTGTTTTTTTGCTCGACATGCCAAGTTCTTTTTGTAGTTCTCACAACGATTAAAGTGGCGTAGTCTTAACAGCGGTTTATTATTTATGATGGCAGGGAGTTCACATTTGAGCACAATAAGTTCTCAGTGAAGGTCCCTGGTTTCCTGCCATCAGTAGAAAAAGGCAGTTGACTTCAGGCTCACACAGTTTGTTCCCTCCAGTTATATCCAGTTTCTCTGAATACTGCCAGCAGCTTCCCCCAAATGGTGTTGTTGTTTTTTAAAGTGGCATTTGGAGTTTTTCATGTAAAAGAAGGATGTTAAAATTGAGCTGAATTCTGCACTGACCCTTTACTGTGTTTTGGATTTTTGTGAAGCAGGATGACATGCATGCAGTGTGTCATTATTATTTTAAACGTAGATGCAGCTATTAAAATGATCCATGCCACCTTATTTCTTTTTAATCACAGATGGATGATTAAAAACATCTCTGTCTTTTTTGACTATGCGGTGCAGGTGGGGAGTCAGTTCTGTCTCTGTGCCATTTGAGAACCAGCACAGGTATGAGGAAAGGAACAATGAGTGTTACTTTGCAGAATCTGAGATCATTTTGATGGGAAGGAAAACGGGGTGGATGGAATCTATGGGCTATATCTGCAATCACCAGTTAATTTTCCTTTTGGTGACTCCTCATAAGCCACTGGCGTTGATAGTTCTGGCGTTCAGCACCGTAATTTTGTGGTAATGCGCTGATAGCGGCTGATGATGGCCCTAAAAATCTTAGAAACATAAGTGCCATCCAGATACTTCCTCTGGATGGCACTATCTTGGCCTTCAGTAACACTGTGAGGTATCTTGGAGTCATTTTTGACCTTCAATACGCACAATTAACAAATATGTCGGACTGCTTTCTTGCATTTGCGCAATATCTCTAAAATTTAGCAACATCCTGTCTGGGAGTGATGCCGAAAAACTACTTCATGCATTTATTACTTCTAGGCTGGACTATCGTAATGCATTATTATCAGGTTGTCCTAAAAACTTGCAAATATCCAAAATGCTGCAGCGGGAGTACTGACAGGGACTAGAAAGAGAGAAAACCTCTAAACCCTGCTGATTTTATTAGCCAGCAGTGGGTCAAAGTTTTTATCTATCTAGAAATCTATAGACACAACAGTGACCCCCCCTCAGAATCAATGAAGCCATGTAAAAAACTATGAAAACTGTCTAAGAAGACTTTTGGGTAAAGACTTCTGAGCACCATGAGTGATCATGTGACTGGTCAAAACTAGTTACTGCAACTGAAAGGTCTCCTATTGATCCAAAATTTGATACCAGGCTAATCTTCTAGCTGTGATTTCTTATGGTTTCCAAATAATTTTCTATATAATATGTTTTTCAGCCCTAAAAGTGTCACATGCCTGGCTCTCAGACTTAAGAACTTACGAGGGATCAAAAATACATCAAATTTCAAACCAACCTCATGTGCTTCTAGCACTTGTAATGTAGTCAGTTTTCATAGTATGAAGGTACAATTTTTACATGATTTTACTAGATATGCAAAAGTTATTGTACAAAAAAAAAAAAAAAAAAAAAAAATAACATAATTGTGAGGGGGTCATGTGGGAGGCACCTTCTGATTTTCCGTGGTCAATACGCACAAAATTCAGCACTGAAATTCATGGACGTGCATAACCCTAGGGTTGATACTTTTGACCTACTTTTTGCAAGGAAAAGTTTGCATGCAAATCTTAGTCTTCATATGAAGGCATCTTCATCTTATATAACACCTAAGTACCCAATAAATGAGCGGAGCCAGGATGCTGAACCTGAAACTCCCCAGCCTGTTAGTTGTGCTGGAGCTTAATATCTTGTCTTTAGAAGATAAATTGTATATAATTGCATCAGGAAATCCCAAACTGTGTGAACTCTCTTCCTCTTGTTATCTGATTCTGACTCCCACTGACTGAAGAAATGTTGCCTGGAGGAAGGTGGCTGATGCTATTGATAGTCAGCAAGGACAGTCAGGATTAGTTTAGCAGTGAAGTAAGCATTAGTGATATGCACTGCTCAAAAAAGTAATAGAACACTTTGAAAACACATCAGATCTCAATGGGGGAAAAAAGCATGCTGGATATCTATGCTGATATGGACTGGGTAATGTGTCAGGAATGAAAAGGTGCCACATTGTTTGATGGAAATGAAAATTATCAGTCTACAGAGGGCTGAATTTAAAGACACCTCGGAAATCAATCATACTCTCGCCACATGTGGCCAGGCATTGTCAACCCAGGACTCATTTCACCAGCATAGGGTCTGACAGTGCGTCCAAGGATTTCATACCTAATAGCAGTCAGTGTGCCGTTGCCTAGTCTGTTGAGGTCTACGCGTCCCTCCATGGATATGTCTCCCCAGACCATCACTGACCCACCACCAAACCTGTCATGCTGAACGATATTACACACAGCATAAAAACTCCACATCTTCTCCAGACCCCTTCACTTCTGTGACATGTGCTCAGGGTGAACCTGCTCTGATCTGTGAAAAGCACAGGACACCAGTGATGGACCTGCCAGTTCCGGTATTCTATAGCAAATGCCAATCGGGTTCCACGGTGTCGGGCAGTAGGTACAGTAGGTCATGCTACATTACCAGTATATAGCAAAACTAGTGAAAACAGTCAGAAAAGATGAGGGGAGGCTTATACGTTTGCACAGTAAATAACTACTGATTGCATAAATTTGAACAGTTTCATATGTGGTTTGAAAACATCATAGTTAAAACAATACTAATAATTTCTTCAAAAATCCACATCAGTTTAACACTGATTGGTTTACTGGCTGTAATGTCAGGGAATTTGTTTGCATGCAGCTCATGAAGGATCTTATCCTCAAGCAGAGTGACATTTACTCTCTGCTTAACCAAACAGCTGCACAGCCCCCTCCAAAAAAAATAAATCAAATAAATCATAAATCAAATCAAATCAATAAATAAAAGCCAGGATTAAAGAGGAGTAGGTGAAATGGGGTCTACATTTAAAGTTTGAGTATAAATCACAAATGCAGCGACTTAGAAATACAACAAAAAGAGCAATAGCAGAGAGAAACTCAAGGATGATGTCTTTCTGAGGACTGCATGCCTGAAATTTTGAGAGGAACAGTTACATTTTGTCACATAATCTGTATTCGTAGGCTCATACAAATCTTAACAGCAATAAATAAATTTTTAAAAAAAATCCTAAAAAGCTAGTTCTCAATCAATAGTTTCTGAATAGGGTATTATAAAAAGCAGTAGCATAACTCAAGAAAGGGAGTCTGGGTGTCTGTGTTGTATCCTTGGGGTAGATACCACACCCTGAGTTGCCCCGATGCATCCATGTGAGTATGTGAATGCTAGGTTAAAAATGCTTTAGAATTTATATGAATGGGTGAATGAGGCTTGTATTAAAAAAAAGTTTTATATAAGTACCAGTCTGTTTACATAACTGTGATTGCTCATTGTTTATTCACTCAGTTACATTCAAATAATTTACAAAGGTGTGGTCATTATAACCTTATTTATACTTACACCTATATCGTTTGCATAAAAAAAATAGAAAAATTAACTCCAACACATCAGGGTATGGGCGGGTATTTGGTATGCAGAATGCCCTGCAGAGTTATTTTGATGACCCACTGATCTATAGGATTGAGATCTGGGAAATTTTTTTTGAAGTGGAATCAAAGCCTTGGCCTCTGATTTGTGTTCCCTGATATGTTGCTGATCATTTTATGTTGTGTCACGTGGCGGGGGGAGGTAGCTGCCATCAGGGAGTAGTGTTGCATTCTGTCGCTATGTGGTTTGGTGCAATATTTATGTGGGTGGCATGAATACCAGGAACCACGGTTTCCAAGCAAAATATTGCACAATAAAGTTAATGCCTTTATCTGTCAGTGGTTTTTTTAATGTTGTGGCTGTGCGTGTGTGTGTGTACTTTATTTTTAATAGATCATAAAAAAAAGACCTTGACTTGCTTCACCTTTCAAATTGCTACTTATATAATAATGCGTTCTCTTTTTACAACAATATTTCAATAATTATAAGGTACCAACATAATAGTTAGTTTTGACACTTTGGCTGAAAAGGCTCTTTACTTTTATGGAGGTGGAATATTGAATGAAGGGCTTTCTAAGTGCTGGTGGACTTTCTGTGTGGAGTTAGCATGTTCTCTCTGTGCCTGAGTGGGTTTTCACCGATTTCCTCCCACAGTCCAAAGACATCCATATTAGGGTGATTCTCAATTGGCTGTGGGTGTAGATGTAAGTGGTAATTGTTGTCTGTCTGTACTGGCTCTGTGATGGACTGGCAACCTGCAATGCAACATTGTCCGTCGAGCAATCATCTGCTCTCTCATGTTATTTCAACCCTGCAGTGTCAAAACACTTAACACTCTGTTTACACAGAGCCAGTGCATTGCATTGTCCACTACACTTTACACTCTGTTATACTGAGCCACATTATTTTCATTTGACATTTGCTGTTATCATTTTTTTA
>JAVDPK010001425.1:722668-762851 GCA_034780415.1 Cichlasoma orientale | reverse complement strand
TATACACACACACACACACACACACTTT
This sequence comes from Cichlasoma orientale, assembly GCA_034780415.1. Lineage (NCBI taxonomy): Eukaryota > Metazoa > Chordata > Actinopteri > Cichliformes > Cichlidae > Cichlasoma > Cichlasoma orientale. Next base: position 762,823 of record JAVDPK010001425.1, on the reverse strand, counting down.
CTTTGGCTTTATATTTGTCTTTATATGTCTCAGTGTGTACCTTACAGCTTGCGTGCCATTAAAGTTCAATCAATTCAAAAAAATCAAGAGATGTGTGCGCATGCGCGCTGACGAAAAAAAAAAAAGAAAAACAAGGAAGTTCGAGGTAGTTTTTAATAAGCGTAAACAATGCAGATGTGGCGCCGCTGAGAGCAGTCCGAGCTACATGGAAACATTTATGCTCTTTATACATACCTCTAATAACGGTAAGAGATGAACGAGGAAAAGAAATGAGTTGAATGTGTTCGCGTTTGTCCGTTTACATTTCCAAGGGGCTAATGCTCCAGCTAATTAGGTAATGTAAGTTATTGTAACCAATCAAAGTTCGCAGGTATTAATGCGCACTTGTACACAGTAAATATTACCATGTGACGGTCATTTGCAAAGATAAGTCAGGGCTCCTGAATTTAAGTGCTGCTGGTAACTTTGCTTTACATCGTATTAAAATTGTGTCATATAGAAAACCTATGTGATCAGTGGACAAGGGAAGTCAACTATATCCTCTTATGAGTTATATATTAATTTTTCTTAGTGGGCTTTAAAATCCTTCGCCAAACTGCTAAAGTTTGATTCCGGTGTTTAAACACTAGAAAAAAAATACAGAAGTCTTCAAGCAAGTCTTCCGCATTTGCACAAAAGGTTCTGTCTGAAAATGATCTTGATGGATACCAATAATTACTACTTATTGTATGCAAAGCTGCATTACAGCAGCATTTCCTTGCTGCCATGCACATGCTGTTAACCTGACAGTAACCATAACCCGGAGCTTTCTTCATCACAAATGGCTCTGTGTCAAGTTGATGTGACAGCTGTCAGGAAAATAAAGAGATGTTTCTGAATGCTCCCCCATAACGTGTTAAAGTAGGGTCCACGACTTTTATGTACTGACGTAGTCTTTCTTTTGGGATCCAACGTAAACACAACTTAGGCCTTGAGAGGGATCAGATCACATGAGTAGTCACATTTCTCTCTGGGGTAGATTAGTGTTGCTGTGTTTTATTAATTTATTTTCTTGAGTGGATGCTGCATCAAGTGAAGCACGACAATCGGTAACATTTATGAGTAAAATGTTTTTATCAACACTGACTTGATTATGTGTAAAGCGTACAAGAAGCTGTGAGTAGAATAGAAAGGCACCTCCATTCTATTTCCCAAAACCTCTCTGCAAGCATTGCATTCCAATAATAAACACTTTAATCTGAGCTATTCCATGACCTTGCTTTATTTGAATGTAAACTGTTTTATCAGAGGAAGTTATCTGTTCACTGTTTACATGCTCGAGCAGAAGCGGAAATGAAAAGACCAGATGAGTGTGTCCTGGTCACTGCCCTCTTCTCGTTCTTTCTGCTTAGATTGCTTTTTCAGCGATATTCTGCAATTCTTTTAAAACTTATATGTGCCGAGAGCACACGTAAGTTTGACAGCCATGATGGATGTTGAATAATCATTTCAGTTTCCAAATGCTTTGGGCAGTTTTATAAATCAGTGAGCAGAATCCCTTCGGTTTCTGTGTTTTTGTTTGGTTTTTTTTCCATCAATGTTGAGCTTTACTTGTCAGGTTGTTTTTCTGTGTATAAATCAAAAATAGATGGCTCTCCTTCAGCACCGTATGAGATAAGTGTAGCCAACTTGGATGATTACCTCCTTTGCACTTCTGTCTCCAACCAGCTTCTATGCCATAATGATAACTAGAAGCAACATGCTGTCTGCTGGAATATCCAACAACAAGGTCAAATACTCACGGCTGGCTGCTGATGACGACGGTTACATAGACTTACAGGTGAGAGACTTTATGGATTGACAACAGGATATTAATTACTAAAAAAATTTTTTTCCACCACCAGCAGTGATTTGTGATGAATCTTAAGCAATGATTCTGTGGGAAAGCGGAGGCCCTCTGTAATTAAAACAGCTCTTTGCAAAAGTTTTAGGCATGCCAAATGAAGCTGCTTTCAACAGTAATATCACGAGTGGGTCGTACATATTTAACTTCTGAACAAAGTAGAGTAAACAGGAAAAAAAAAAGAATCAAATTAATGGGTAGTGTGATCACTGTTTGCATTTAAAACAGTGCCAGTTACCCTTGTTACATTTGCATCATTTTTTAAATGCTTGGCAGGTAAGTTGTTCCAGACATCTCGGAGAATTTCCACAGTTCTTCTTTGGATTTAGGCAATCCCGGTGTCTTTTCATCCAATCCAAGACTGAATGCAGGCTGATTATTAAGAGTTGCACTACGTGGGGGAGCTTTCCAACTGAGATCTTGTTTCTGAACATGGTCGCAAGCTGATTTGGAGATAGAAAACTCTAAATTACATTAGATTTGCTTGAGTAGCTGCCTACGAAGCGCACTGTCTATTTTTGTTAATATATCATGAAATCATTAGATATCAATATATTGTGATGCACAGAAGTGAAATCTAAATACCATTTGCAACAATGTTACTCTTTGCAGTTCAAGAAAACTCCTCCAAAGGTCCCATACAAGGCGATTGCACTGGCAGTATTCCTCTTTCTGGTTGGCTCTTTGCTGATCATCTTTGGGGCCCTTCTTTTATCAGGAACCATAAAGGTTGAGGTGAGCTTGGCCACTTTATTTAATAATGTCTGTTCAAATAAAAAAAACAAAACACACTGATGGAGCCTTTACATGTTTTGTCTCAAGTAAAGAGCAATTTGAACCACAGTGAAAAATGTCTACAGCCTTTAACCTGAAAAACAATTTCCTTCTCTGCTGCCAAAAAAAGCTTGTTGTTTACCATAATTTTCCTTTGTTCCTTATTTCTAAAAACTGACGGTAAGGCTCGTGTTAGGAATGCGAGTCCCCTGAAATTTATTTGTGGAGGAAGTGTTTCTGTCTGAGCCACCTGCCTCCTGCCTTTTTTGTTTAAATCCTGTTTAGAAGATACGGATGGGTGACAAATTAAAGGAAAAATAAACAGAAATGTTTAGTTTCCAAGACATGTATGTCTAATCCTGGTCTAAATACTATTTCTAATGGAGATCTTCATTAAAATTTCTTTTCAGGCTGGCACTATGCTTGATCCGTGACTGGGAAGCAGACTGAAAGTTAGTTTTTGGGCTACCACATGCAGCCAGAACAGCGTCAGTGCACCTTGACATGTGAGAGCAAGACCAATGTGCCAGCCTCTGAGAAAAAAGGGAGCTACTTCAATAGTATGGAAGTGGTTTGGCTACAACAGGGTCAGACTTTCAGCACAGCATCATATTGTGCCAAATGTGCGAGAAAACTGCTCCGTGAAAGTGGAAACAAAAAGTTTGTTTCACCCACTTTAGGAAAAACGCAGTCAAGTGCAACCAGGCTATGACATCACACGAGGAGCGGATGTGAAATCCAAAAGTAAACAAATGACTCAGCCGAGCATTGCTGGAGCATTCGCTAGCTGCACTCCATATGACAGGAAAGGCAAACGGTGGATGGAAATTGCAGATACAGTTAGAAGGTGGTAAAGGAGGGCTTTAAGCAGCTGATTAAAAAGCTTGACTCAAGATATAGTACATCCCAGATAAAAAAAATATATATATTTTTCAGTTTTATTATGTGACAATATCGTACAGCTCCTGAAGGGCCACGAGGTTAAGGTACTTTAGTTATTGTTAAAGTAAAATGTTAACTACTAGGCTATTTTTGTGCATACGTTTGATACATGCTGTGTCACTGTAACTAATGCTGTGTCACTGCTGTTGCACTATAATGCTGTTGCTGCTGCTGGTGGTGATGGTGGTGATGGTGCTGGCACCTTGTGGCAAAAGATTCACACTTCAAATCAGGCTGTCTGTGATCAATAACCGTAGCTCATTGGAAAAGAAGGATGGAAAATCCCCTTCATTTTGTGAGTACTAATAGATGCTGCTGCCTGCAAGCTGCAATCACAGATAAACTGTTCAGTATTTCTTCTGTATTGTCATAAATGCCATCACTGCAAAATTTCCTTGAAGTATCGTGATATAATTTTGAGACTGTATCGCCCACCCATAGATGTACTGCCAGTTCAACAGATACTGTCTTATTTGGTGTTTTTGATTATAGTAGTGGGGACCTCTTTCTAACACGTTGGTCCACAACCATCAGTGACCCACTGTGCCTCATGGATGGGGGCTTTGGTATACTGAAAGATGAGAGCAGGATAGAAATGTTTCTGCATGATTACTCAGAACACCTTTGTATCGATCCTTTATGTGGAGATGCTAGAAAAATGCAACCAGATGCCCTCGCTGTGTGGCTCAGATGTTTAGGTTTTTCTTTTATTTGATCACCCCCTCCACATCTTACTTCATGCTCAGTGTTTCTTCAGCAGCTTCCTAGTGAAGCTTAGTAGTTGTTTTGATTTGATTTTTTTCTTTTTTTTTGTATCCAGAGTGTTTTCTAAACCGTTTGAAGGGCATCATCTATAATGCATTTTAAATGTTTCAAAAATTGTTTATTGCAGTTTGGGGAAAAATGTATGTTTCCTTTCATTTTGACAGCTTAAAAACAAAGAGCTAGACCATTCTCATTTGAAGGTAGAGCCACCAGCTGGTTAGCTTTGTTTACCTGCTTCGACTAAGCACAGCTGAAAGAGAAGTCTGCCTGCCAGCGCATGAAACTCCTTAATGAGCATCTTACATCCAAGCAAAAACTGAAATGAGTCAAAACTTAAATGACAAGTTGTGGTTTAATTGGGGCTTACATGCCACATGATTTCTCTCTGTTTCTATTTTATCTTTGGAAAGAGCAATAATCACTTTCTGTTTTTGCTAACCTAACCTATAGCTGCTGACTGTCATCATTCTAAAGATGTAACTGTGACAAAAGAGAATGAATAGTTGTAGTTGGAAGTCTCGAACCACCCCTCAGTTCTTTGTATTTTGATGACAAAATGGGAAATGGCTGTAGCAGTTTATTGAAACATACAGTATATGAGGCAGAAACAGTTCTAATGAGCTTGAAAGTCAGTATTTGGCACGAGTGCCTTTATTCTTCTGCACAGTCTGAACTCTGTGAGGCAAGCTTGCTTGTGATTTCTTTAAGTAGTCCACGGGAACAGTTTTCCGGGCTTCTTGAAGGACACAGTTCTTCTTTGGATGTTGGCTGCCTTTTGTTCCGTTCTCTGTCAAGATGATCCCACGCTGCTTCAATAAAGTTGAGGTCCGGGCTCTCGGGAGGCCAGTCGATGACTGATGGCGTTACATTGTGTATTTTTCGGCCTCAGCCTTTCCCCTCCATTTCCCTTCTTTGAGAACGGCTTCTTGACAGCCATCCTTCCATTGAGACATTTCTGATGAAGCTTTGGCGAGCAGGCGATGGATCAGCTGAAGGGCCAGATGCAGCTCTCAGGTTCTGTGTCAGGTCTTTGCTGGGTTTTTCTTATTTCTTAAGGACGTGACTTTCATGGACTGTTCATGTGCTCTAGATAGTTTTTATAGGCCTGTCATTTTTTTCTTGTCCTCTACTTGTCCAGTACCTCTTTGTTTTTGTTCTTTTTCCTTCTTTAAGGACACGCTGCACACAATATGGAGATATACCAAGTTATTCGCTAATATCACTTTGTGCAAAAATCCTACTTTATTCCTGTCGGAGCATATTACCTTTGGTATTTTTCAAAGATTCTACTAAAGAAAGAGGAAAACAAAAATGTGCTTTTGCGACAGGTCACTAGTGACAAAGTGCCTAAAGATACCATTTAAAATTGGTTCTTTGCTGAATGATTCATAGGTCAGTGCAAAGTCGCTGAACAAACAAAAAACCTCTCTGAAAATGGTCCAGTTACAAGGACTGGGCTGAAGATGAGTGAGCAAGCAGCCAGTGCCCAAAGAAAAACCTTCAGAAGACCTTCAGAAAGCCGGGAGAATTATTGCTCAAGACCACTTTAAAAAATTACAAGAAAGTCTGGGTCCTTGGAAACAAAATATAAAGAATTGAGGGATTCCTTTAAATGTTGCACAATACTGTATATTCCCAAATTTTGAATTTATATCAAATTGCATAATTTTCAACACAGCTTTATCATCAGATCCTGATAGTTGTGTTGCAGGTGTTATCACGTGTGAATATAGCATAGTATCAGTAGGTGCTGATACTCTGTTGATTTGGGCTGTGTGTATATACACTCATTGGCCATTTTATTAGATACATCTGTTCAAGTGCTTGTTAACTCAAATATCTAATAAACCAGTCACATGGTGCACAGGCATATACTGTAGACATGGCCCTGACGACTTGCTGAAGTTCAAACTGAGCATCAGAGTGTGGAAGAATGTTCCATAAATAATTAATGCAGTTCTGAATGCAAAAGGAGTTCTAGCAAGGTCGTTAGTATTTCCTGAAATTAAGCAATATATATATTTTTTTAATGGTTTAAAAGCTGCATCCTTTTATATAAATGCTGAGCCATCTTATCAGAGAATAAGTAAACAAGACGCTCAATCTGTCCCGATATCCTTTTGGTACATGACTGTTTTTGGTACAATAGAGACATTTCTGTCTGCACTAATAAAGTACTTTTGGTAATACCCAGCCCTACTTTTGACACGCACTTGGAGAGCCAACAAAAAAAAAATCTAAAGTTTCAGCGCGAGCAGCAATTAAAACACCCCCGCTGCTGTTACTCTTGTTCTTAAATAGCTGTAATTGAACAGCTGTCCTGAGATTTTATAGTCCTGCTGTCAGTTTTCTGCTATGCTCTTGCTTTTACTGGTCTCAGTGCCTTTATGTGTTTTTTGAATCTAACTAATGATTTTGATATTTTATAGCTTGGAGTTTAAACTTCAGTGGAGCCCCTGCTTTGGGGTTTTTGCTTCCTAAATTCATGACACCATATAAGAGATAACTGAGTCTGCACATATTTGTAATATCAGTAGGAGGGTAATGCTCTGCTCTGCAGATTGTATTTGCAGAAAATTTGATCTGACATGAAGGCAGCATATGAGTCCGTTGTACTTGCCAGTTATCCCACACAAGTTAAAATAGCATATCTAATACTAGGAGATTATCCAAGGTTCAAGCAATAGATACTTGGGAAACAGAAATCAGACAGGTTTGTTTGCAGGAAGCTGTAGGACTTTGGGGGTGAAAGTTGTTTTACGACTGGAGCGATTGCCAAGGGCTTCAGTAAACAAGGTGCTGGGAACTCTGGAGTCAGCCTGGTCAACCTTTGCAGCAGGAAATGCAAAGGAAACGCATGAAGCGGGAGGAAGTGAATGAATGCAGCTAATTCAGGTATTAAACTTCAAATTTTATTATCTGAAGAGTCAAGGGTCAGTTCGCCCAAATTAATGCAAGGACACTGAAAATGAAAGATAATTTTCACTCGCTAATCTTCTGGGGCTTTTGTGTGCTTTGCCTGCTCTTCATTAATGGATGGAGCTTGCTCACTTCTCATGGAGATGGCTCAGTTATCATGTGGCCTAAATATAGGGCCACTGTCATGACAACCGAGTCATCTCGTTTGACAGCTGAGGACATGTTGCCTGATGACATCCATCAGAAAAGGTGCTGAAAGTGGACACTTTACAAGACACAGATAAATAGAACATTTCAGGAGCTTAATACAGACAAATGATAGACATTACCGCGGCCCACTGCAGTGGGCCACTGCAGCTCTGCATCTAAACAACAACAACAAAACATGATGTGTGGGTTAGAGTGACTCTGAGCACAAGACTGCCATCTGGTGGTAACATTAAACAAATTAAACTCAGCACTTTGTCGATAGAGACTGCCTGTGCCTCCCGGTGACTAGATGCCACGCATATGAAATGACTGATCATTTACATGAAATCAGATCTCAGACGATGAAGTCATCACGGCTGCACGCCTCATCAACACCCTTTCCATTTAGAGCCTGTTTATGTTGTGCTGGCAGGCAGTGCTGAGGTAAGTATGTTAAAGCGTGATGGAGTGCATTAGTCTCTAATGTCCCCTTCTGGCATTCCATTACCAAATACAGTATTCGGTATTTATGAAGTTTATCTAAATTTGGTGATAGGTTGTAATAATGTGTGCAATATGTGTGATTATCAGATAAATAACCGAGCTTCCTTCTGATTCCCAGACCTGTTTTCTTTTCTTCTTCTTGTTTTTTAGCATCCCGACCGCACTATTCCCGTCATCATCATAGGGATACTTGTTTTTCTTCCGGGATTTTACCATTTGAGAATCGCCTACTATGCTGCAAAGGGTTACCGGGGTTACTCCTATGATGACATCCCAGACTTTGGCGACTGAGCCAAATGCCAGCTGCTGATAGTCTCACCGCTCCTCCTGGTGCCTGCTGTTTCCTGACTGAATGTGTGTAGCAAAAGGCAACCCTATGTTTGTCTGGTGATTTTATTATTATTTTTCCCTAAAACGTGGCTTGTGTGTTCTCATCTCCGCCAAAGCTTGGCAGAAGTTAGAAACTTTATATGCAACTTTATTAACGGTAAAACACTCAATGAGTTGTGGATATCAGACCATCTGCTTACCTGAAACAGCCATCAATATCTCACTGCTACAAAACTCACTACATATTTAAGGAATGATCGATGAGTGGAGTTTTCACAGATGCCTTTGATTTACTACTTCCAAAGTTCATGACTGGGAATTGGTGCGATTTATTTTATTTTATCTTTTTGCACAGTACTTTAATGATGTCTAGATATCTTAAACAAATAGATATCTTGCATTTTAAATTCGTGACTTTATGATATGTTACATCGTAAACGATTGTGGGAACTTCTTCTAAAGATTGTACTTGCAGTGCTATCAAGATTTATCACTCTAACCATGTAAAGTATATTTTTGAACAAAAATGTATTACTTCCCTTATAAAGTATTGCCTTTTGTGTATATTCACATAGTTTTGAATATTTAGTGAAATGTTATTTTCCATATGCCTGCTTGAGTTAAAAAAAAAAGTATTAAAAAAATGAAACTACAAATCTAAAGTAGAGTTTGATGGGGTTTTTATCCTTTGTGATTGTTGGCTACAGCTGGATTATATTCTCTGCAAAGTCCTTTGAGATGTGCTTATCATGTCAGACTGCAAATGGATCATGAATCAAAACTTGAGTGTTTAGCAGAGAGACATGGCTCACTTTAATAAATAAAATATGTCTTTATACAAATAAAAGGGAAAAAAGTGAAAGGCGGGGATCAAAAGAGCAGTTTTGCTCATTTTCTTCAGGTGCTGAGAAACAACTTCTTTCACAAGGTAAAAAAGGGAGGAGAAAAAAGGAAAACAAAACGTCCTTTGTTGAACAAGTACGTCTGTTCTCCCTGTCTGGCCACCAACATCAGGTAAAGGACACCCTCTTGTGGTTACCGCTAAGCTGGATGCCATCAAGGGATTAAGGGCTAAAAAAAAAAATCGCCTTTCATCCTCTGCCTGCACAAACAAACACAGTTATTAAATCAGCATTGGCTCAAACATCCAGGGGCTTATAGGACTGTGCTCTGTCAGTTTACTTTGTTGTGCTGTGAGTCATTTGAACATAAGGAAACAGGAGCAAGCGGCGGAGGGGGGAGGGAGGAGGGAGGTCGGACTCGGGCAGGGAAGAGCAGACAGAGTACGTCGATACCTCGCTGTCACCTGTAAGTGAAATGAACACCTGTTGGTTGCCGGTGGGCTTTTTAAAAAAAGAGAAAACGCTCAAATTTCAGGTAGTTTGCAGCGCCACAAAGGAATAAGGCCCGCTTTTAGTTTTTCAGCCACTGACCCGGTGTCCACAAACTCAGGCACAAGCTGGACTAAAACACGAGAAGGATGTTTTTAAAAGCAAAATCTGCCAGCGGCTTCTAAAAAAAAAATACTGAAAACGGAGCTACAGGTAAGAGAAGTAAAAAAAAAAAAAAAGAAAAAAAGATGTTAATGATTTTGAAAGTGTGTCTGACTTCCAGCAGCTTTAAAAGGATGAGAAATTAATGCTCGGAGCTCAAACTGTGGAGTGCCAAGTTTCCTCTCAATCCTCTGAACTGTGGCATGCATTTAAACGTCAGTAATGAAGTTTCTATGGGGGGGATTTTCATTCTAATGTGCGATATGAAACTGACAGATCAGGAGCAGCCATTTGTCATGAGTAATTCAAACCTTCCTGTGCAAACTAGGTCTGTTTTCTATTATTTATACTTTGATATTATTTGTATGTTGTTCTTCCGTGATGTCCATTGTTTTAATCGAGAATGACAACCTTTAGATTATTAAAGGATCTGGACTGAGAAAAACAGCGTTAAGAGATTGGCTACTGGAGCGTATGTTGACAAGTGTAGGTGTGTAGATGCTTTTATGTCGCATATGGATCCAACTTTCACAAACAGCGGTGTATTATGTAGAGCGAGAGGCAGAATATAAAATCTCATCTTTTTTTTTGTGCGCTGTTGTCTTTGTATCGAACCCGGCGTCTATCTTTATTTCACCACTTGTGGGAGAAATAGTCTCATAACTTTCCGAGACAAGCATCATTTAGTGGTTTCAGGATCTATTTTTGGTTTGATTGAGGTTGCTGATGTGCCAGATGGGTGCAGTTTCCCGTAATATAATATTTTCCATAAAGTTTACATCATCAGAGGGAGCTGAGTGGCACTTAATTCAGCAGGACTTAGTGGCACCTGAATAGTACATATGCAATAAACACTTCAGATCTGATGCCTAAAGTGGGTTGAAGCAGGTCATTACCCGCAAAACTATTTTAATTCCTTACCAGTGTTTTTAGCTTCTGTGCTCCTGTGACTGCTTCCAGAGTCCAGCACTGTTACTGGAGAGAAAATGACAAAAATTTCAATTAAAGATGATGTTCATTAGGATGAATATGTGCAAAACAACTGCTCAGTGTTTGAAATCATGATTAAAAGTGCAATATATCATAAATATCTGGCTGTTTTAAAGCAAAAAAAAGAACATGTAATGCCAAATGTATTTCTTTACAAAACAGCTGGGACTGCATGAACAAAAATCTAATTTAAGCACATATTTATGCATTTAGAGTTTAACGTTTTTAAAGTTTGTTAATACAAGTATTATCGTGTTATGATTCAAATGCTGCTAAGTCATGATTGGTGCATATCACGGATCACCTTTTACCAGACTCTGTCCCTCCCACTTCAAACCACAAAGACGAGCAAAGGCAGAGAGAAAGAAAGGAAAAACACAAGTTGTTACTGCTGTGAATTACCCCAAACATTTGTAACTGTGGCTGAAAATTGTGCATAACATTTAAGAGAAAGCTGAATTAAAAAAAAAGGGGGGGGGTCTTTAAAGGGGACCTGTTACGCTCATTTCCAGCTTGATAGTTTTATTCTTGTTTTTCCCTGTTTTCTTGCTTCAGTCATCTTAAATTGGGCACTTCAGTCCATCCACTGTGTGAAACAAGCTCATCTCCCTTTAAGGCCACTTTGCCTTTAAGCCTACGTTCATCTGATTAGCTGCTATTTGCAAACACTAGGTTTGAACAGCAGGTGGGTGGGGCTGCCGTGCTGTGCATTTAAAGCAGTGTGAATCCTGAGATTTTGGCTCTTAGACATTTGTTCATATGATAACGTAATTGTGTGAAACATTTGGCCTTGTTTATTACGAGTATAACCATATCAAACAGTTTCCTGAGAGTCTTGAGTTGACTAAAAAAACAATGCTTTCATGTCTCTTTTTTTTTCCGACATGAAGACCTTAACTTGACACGAATAATTCAGACTTTCACGCAGAGTTTAGCCCTTTCATTTGGAATGGCAACAGCCTCTCCAAGCCCAAAGATTAAATATTTTTTCATGAAATCTTTTCCCTAACAACCGCAGTGCTTTGGATGATTTCAGCAGTGGCCAGTCACGTTGCATGAGCCCTGGAAAAAGGTGCATTTGGCAGTGCAGAGCAGCAGATGATACCTCTGGTTATTTGATTCAGATGTAAAAACTCTGTTGTTACCAACAAAATACAGACAACAGCTTGCAAAACGTCAGAGAAATTACAAATAGTTGTTCAAAATGGGAAAAAGACCATTACACAGTTTACAGACAGCTGTAATCTAACAGTCGCCCAAGGATACTCTGGCATGTAGACTAGAGCAGCCAGGGATCAAACCACCGACCTTTTGATCAGTAGATGACCTGCTCTACCTCCTGAGCCACAGCGACCCTCAGATGGTAGCTGATAGCAAATTTGGATTCATAACAATTCATTTAGGGCTTGAAAGATGAAGTTCATGACTTCAACTTGACCTGGCGCTTGCAGCTCTTGATTTGGGACTCAGCTCTATAACCTGTAGATGATGGATTAAATCAACAAAAGACTGTGACATTCACCTGGATTCACAGGAAGGATTCTGAGCATAGAGCTGCAATACCCACACAGTTAAAAAAAAAAAAAAAAAACTCTTTATTTTTCCCATTTTCTGTCCCCTTTGAATGTCCTATTTTCTCCTAAGCGCACATCAAACCAAGCTACACAGAGGGGTTCCTATTGTGATGGAAAGTGTGTGTTTGACTTTGAAAATGGGCTTTTTCTAACCCATGTGCAAGCTATAAAAAAAAAAAAAAATCTAGACTTACGGGGTGGGTTAGAGCGGGTTGCCAGTGTGCAGCGTTTATTAGCTGTGAGAGAGGGCTGACAATCAGCACTCGTGACATGACAGCTCACATTTTCAAAAATGTCAGTGATGGGATTGGCAAAGAACAACTGGAGTCTTAAATGGAAATAATTTTACTCAGCCTCACATCAAAAACACCTGCATAATACTGTGAAGCCCCCCCCATTCCCCCACCACATTGCTGCCAAAACAGCTTTGACCCATCGGCACATTGGTCTTGGGTTCGGTCCATGAGTTGTGAGAGTTTCCTGTGGTGTCTGGCACCAGTGGATTGGCAGGGCTTCCCTAGGGCTTCTGTTGACTGGGCCCATCTGTGCCAATGCCATGGGATCTTTGGGGCTAGTGGAGGCCACAGTTATGAGGGAAGCTGCTGCAATAGCTTGGTTTACGTTAATGTTTAGGTGGGTGAGATCTCAAAGAAGCATCCACATGAATGCCTGCATTGCATTGTAATGAAATGATGTGGTTTTAATGTTGTGGCTGATTTGTGCATATGTGAACTTAATAGGAGGCTAGAACTGTAGGTCTTTAAAAAGCAAGTTCATTTTAAGTCTCAAATGTTGAAAAGTGCATTTAAAGCTAATCTGAAGTCTTTCAAGAATAATGAAAGTTATAGAGGCCTTTAAAAGTTGTGCGAATAGTATTCAATCAAAAATGCGTACCACGTTAGTATCAGCATTTTCATGCTATTATTAGTAATTAAAGAACCGTTGCATTCACTGCGCATTCCTGGCCTCGTTTGGCTTCAAAGCCAAAATGCATTGTGCCATAACAGCAACATTGTAAATTCTCTGGGTGTCACGCTGTGTGAGCACAGTCTAAAAACTCCTCAAATACCTGATAAATACCTGGTGTTAAAGTACGTGCTGTATTCCTCTCGGTTGGAGGCTGTTTCGTGCCCCGAGCTTTAAACTGTTGATGGACACGTATCAAATGTGAGCCACAAAGCGAGCGTTGCTTTGGATTACTGACTAAAGATTTCACCATGTTTCTCTCACTGTTGCACTGTAATCTGTTTAAATTTAAACCCAACCGTACAGAAGCCTTTTAGTCCAATTCAGGTCCATGCCTAAAGTCTGCAGATCTGTAGGAATTTAATGTTTTTAGTCGTGCCTTTGGATTAATGATTTTGTTTGTTCAAAGCTGAAGCACCATTTTCCGTTAAATGCAGTTGTTTACCTCTTTAGGTCACAGCAAATGAGCAATTTGACTTCTTTCCCCCCTCTACTTGCACTCTGGTCAGAGGCTAATGTTCAATTTACTGTAGCTCGCTGGCAGATACAAACAGCCTTTAGCAGTCCAAACCCACAGAGCAAATACCCTGGGTTTTCATATTCCCCTAAGGGACGCAGCACCTGTTGTTGTCCAAATCAATACCTGCATTATTGTAAAGGACATATTTTGAGAATAGACCCAAACAAGCAGGGACCACAAAAAATACATGAAAAGGAAGCAGACTTTCATCTGAGAACATTTAGGCAGGAGGGGCTCCTTTATCTTTAAGTTTTAATTGTGGTAGGTAAAAGGAGAGCTGGCTGCTGATTAAATCTGTGACTGTACCCTCTGTCACGATTAATCAGCTGCTCCCTATTTTTCTCCTTATGTAGATTAAAATGGCAACAACACAGAATTTCAGCAGCACGCCTGTCACTGACTTTTCTATTTCTGCCAGCTGATAAATCCATGCGAGACAGGGCGCTTTCTTTTGTGAGCTACTGGCTCATTTAGCATAGCTTTATACATTTTCCAGAGTGCTGTGCTGTCACTGTGCTCGTGTTTATGCGCGTCCTCGGTGTCAGAGGAAGGGATAATACGTCTGCGGGAAATGTCTAGAGACCATCTGTGTTACCATAGCTGAGAGCTTCACCTGTGCAGGCCGCTTTGTTTGGCAGCTCTCTGAGTTTTTGGTTCAAATTTAATGACAGAAAATGTCCTGCAGCTTAACAAGTTTTTTTTTTTTTGCCTCTCATCTCTCTTCTTGCTGTTTGCCTCCTTTTCTCTCTTTCCAAAATATATATTTTTTTAACTCGTGGATCCATTTTATTGCCTTGCTATTTCACCATACACATAAGTGAGTCTTACCTTGTCAGAGCAGTAAAACGATAAATATTTTTATTCGTCTGTACCTTGTAAGTATTTGGATGCCAAGTGCAGGGTAGAAGTCTGGTTATGATTCTTTAATCGGTGACTTGATGACTGTGTGTACTTTGTGTTGAATCCTTAGCATCTCCATTCTCATAAGTTAACAAGAGGCAAATAAGGGCGATAAATAATAAGAAGATGATGCCGAGCATCTGTTCATTAGGAGCCAAATGGGGAAGCTTAGTCATGGCAACAGGGAGTCTTAATTTGTATGTGTGTGCATGTTCTCACACTGTGTGAAGAAGAGAAGCAACAGAGTCATAATGCTGAAGCTTTACCTTAGCTTGTCATACTCGGTCTCAGCAAACACGCAAGGCCTAAATCCAACATAATAAGTTCAGGATAAACTCTGTTTCGCTGCTTTGCATGAAGCCACGTGGAATCAAGGGCAAGGGCAGGGGAGCGTCGACTGTCAAATGCACTGTGATCAGCGGATGTGTTGAAGATTTTTTTTTTTTTTTGACTTTCACTTTGATTTTGTGGAAAACCTGCGTCTGCGGTGCTGTTTGCTGAAGCATGTGAATACATGGAAACGAGCACAGCAGCCGCCGACACCCTGCGCAATTGTTTTTCTCAGGTTCAGACTTTGTCCCAGTCGTGAAGTGAGCAAGCCCATAAAAGCCTTATGGTTATGGAGCGCTGACACGGAGAGCTGTGCTGCTGGGTCAGGAATAGTAGCATTGCTTATACTCAGGAAGTACAGAGATCACTGAACATGACAATAACTTCATTCATCTGCTATTTTTTTAATTCAGTGTACTATAATATAATAACAACATACCATGTTTATACAACATATATAGTCACTATACATTAGAAACTGCAAAGTTACCATTTATATTTATTACAAAGGACTTAATTTAAAGCGGTAATAAATTTATGTCTTTTTTTTAAGCCTGTCATGTCTGGCAGTTTTCACAATCATAATGATGATCTGAATGCACTGATGTACGAAACATATTTGCTTTTACAAGAACAGCTCTATAAGTTTTCTGTAGGCTATTCTAAACTGAAGAAAAGTAGATATACATACATACATACACATATTCACATATCTATACAGTACATATGTATATGCATATACATACATACGCACAATTTTGCTGTTTTCAGTAATGTGTGTATGGAATGTCATGGAATGTCCCAAATTCAAATCAGCACTATATTGCAAAATTATTTTTTGGGACTGTGCAGATATTTGATAATATTCAGGTGATGTGGATCTATATTGATTCCATAGTGTTGATGCAACATTGCTGTAGTGTATTGTTGTCACTGCAGTGTGTGTAGAAGAACAAATACAGACAGAAAGCATTCAGCCAAAAATGACACAGTGGGCAGTGTGACATATACTTTGTCTTTGTCTTTGTATTACACTTAACACTTAACTGTATTACAGTGAAAATACAGGTAAGTGTGTTTGAAGAGTCACAAAGAAATAACAGGTTTAAGAAATATTTGGATTTCCATTTCATACTATTTCACACATCTACTATGATACTTTAGACATAATTGTTACTTAACATTTATTATTTTATTAAAAGCATGTAAAATGTTATTTAACATCTGGGCCAAGGGACAAGAGTCAAAACTCAGCCATTCGGTGCTAGCATATTTACAGTGCTGTTATAATGCGATCCATAAGTATTTGGATGATTTTTGTCTGCACACCACCACAATCGAACCACAATCAATCAAGATGTGACTGAAGTGCAGACTTTGAGCTTTAATTCAAGAGGTTTAACAAAAGTTTGGATTGTATAAGAATTACAGCCATTTTTAGTCCCTGAGTTTTAGAGGCTCAAAAGTAATTGAGTGACACGCTGGTTCATGGCCAGGTGAGGCTTGTTCCCTCGTTATTTCATGACAAATAAAGGAGATAAATATCTGGAGTTGATTCCAAGTGTTAAACTTGCATTTTCTAGGTTTTCACTGAAAATCTCAATGTGCAGTCCAAAGAGAAGTCGATTGTTAGGCTGAAACAACAAGATAAACGCATCAAAGAGAACGCAAAAACTTTAAGGTTGGCCAAGTCAAATATTTGGTACATTCTTAAAAAGAAGAAATGCACTGGCTGGTGCATTTTTAAAAAAGTTTAAATGAATTCTGAAAAACTTTGTAGGGGTAGAGAGCGGGATCATGTTAACACTCCGTAAAAATTAGCTTACGTGCATCGAGGTCTTCAAGGTCAACTTAATGATTTATTGGTCAAAAAATTGACAAAAAGCCTCATAATTTGGATACTATCATTCTTTCAACTATGGTGTGCATTGTCAACATATAGAAAGTGCCATATAAAAATTTAAAATATGTCACATTTGACCTCTGACCTCACTTTTACATTTAACATCTGCCTTTCTTTCAAGTTGACCCCAAAGCGTGTTAATGAATGAATGAGCTGCCCAGTTATTTAGAAATTATCTATCAAACATGCTGGAGGCAGTATCATGGCATGGGCATGTATGGCTGGCAATGGAATCGGGTCACTGGTGTTTGTTGGTGGCGGTGATGATGTGACTCGTGGTGGAAGTGTACAGAGCTATACGCTCTGCTCAGATTCAGCCAAACGATGATGGATAATGACCCGAAGCAGACTGCAAAGGCAACATAAGAGTCAGATTGTGGCTCTTAGTGTAGAAGCAGAGTAGAGAAAGGTTTGCATATGACACAGGACTTCAAAGGTTCTGCTTTCATCAGTTGATGTCATTGTTTTGCAATATGCAACAAAGGAATTCAAAGGAATAATCTTTGAGGCAAGCTATTCCAATGGATTGGATAATTTAATTGGAATCCTAAATTGGGCCAGTTCCAGTTCCCCAGTCAGTAATGCGGTGTTCACTAATTTAGAGAGTTTTCATTGAACAGCTTCTATGATAGGGGGTTAAAACTCAACTGACCTGAAAATGACCCATCATCTTGATTTCCTCGCTCTTGTGTACATATTTGATCAAATCTCAGCAGGGATTACTTTGACTGGATTCAATCAGCTGCTGCCTTTTGGCATTAAGTCGCACTCCTTAATGCTTAACTGTACCCTACGCTCCCATCAGCTCAGCTCATCTCTGTCCTTGAGTGCTGAGTCTCCTGGCTGCTTCAGCCAAATGTCTTCATTGATGTGCTCTAAATAAAACACTTAGATGTCACTTTGCACGTGACTCTCAAAAGATTTATTTGACATTTATGACATTTACTTTCAGAAAACGATATAAGGCTGGGGAGCTTTCTGGCTGCAGAGGCCGCTCTGCCCATTTGTGTAATGATATGGGATGAATTCCAGTTATTGGAAAGCTGTATAAAAATCTGAATGCTCCTTTCCTCGTGTCTGTAAAATTATGACAGAAGTGGCAGCTCTGCTATAGACTTTTTAGTTTTGGAAATCTGTCACAGATGGCTGCCTTCTTGTGTGCAGCCAAGGAAGTAATGCGATTGTGACAATTGTATCCCTTTTGCCTACAGATTGAACATGCTGCAGGTTGTATGAGTGACAGATATGGGGTCGGCTAGATCTTATTTGCAGACTTTCACTGTGGTGGGAGTTATTTGCCAATTTCGTAAGTATCTCCACAGTTTTTTTCCCCCCCCGAATGTTTGGCATTCTAATGTTCAACCATTTGCTCCTTTGCTTTGTAAACTAACTGAAACAAATCTCTCATTTTGCTTCTGATAAACTCAACAGTAACCACTGAAGGTTTGAGCTCTGAGGTGCAGGGAAAGGCTGGAAGCTCCGTGGAGCTGGAGTGCCGATTTCCGCCATCAGACCCAGCGGCTGCGTCTTCTGCATCCCAGCATGTGGTTGAATGGGTTCGACAGGGATTTGACATTCCTGTCCTGATTAAATTTGGATCTTATGCACCTCGTGTACATCCACAATATGAGGGTAAGCATCTGTGAGAATAATAAGTAACCAACGTGCATTTACTGTTTGCCATAAATGAGTGCTATTGTGTGAAGCAGCATATCTTTGTACTGTACATGCATGCTACAGTATATATTATGTTATGTTATTATTTTAGTATTATATATGGCTAGGATTCCGGTAGCTCCTACACTTCAGTGTACAGTGCAAAGGTGTTGGAGCGTCTTTATTACTTTATTACCAAAATGACAAATTTGTTCAGCAGGTAACTTGCAATCTCACTAAGCAGCTAGCAGCAGGACTCTGAGTATTGCAACGGATGACAGTGTTGGTTAGCTATGACCCATGACCTCTTTGGTCCAGTCTGAAGGATCTCGATGTTGGTTGTCCTGTCTCCTTGCTGCTGTTATAAAAGGAGAATTTAAGGTTCGGGTTGAAAATACTAGAATGACTGCTGAATATGACATGATTCAGTTTCTATGACTGAAAGAATGTAACCAATATCTGGTTCCCAGAATACTCTCAGTACCACACCTTCATGTCCTTTCAGACCAACCTTACATTTGGAACTACTGTTAAAGGAGCTGAAACATTGCATCATCATCTATTGTTCACACACTGCCCACAGCACCGAGAACAAAGAGTCTATGGGGGGAAAGATCTTCTATAGTCCAAAGATACCTTTGTGCGGCTCCTGTTATCCTTTAAAGTCGCAAACAATGGAACAAATGTGGACAAAAAGAAAGCACGTCTGGGTTACTCAGATCTCTCTTTTGTCAGAGACATTTTCTTTTCCACAGCACTGCCTGAAGAAAAGTTCAACCTATGGACCTTTTCAGTCTTTTTGAATTTCTGCTTGAGAACAATGTAGCGTTTTTGGCTAAAGTGCAGTTTTAGAAAGAAAAATGCCAAAGGAGGCATGATAATCCCACATCAAAGAGTAAAATGAATTTATACAGTTCAGGTGGGAGCACAAAGCAGACCGCTAACTAGCACTGAGTTGTTACCTTGTCATTTATTTTCGATGATGAGAATAGCGATAGGGGGTAGATAGCAGCAATCAACGTTTTATTTGTATAATTACTGCTAAGGCAATCCTCGTCTTCAATATTCTTCCAAACCCTTCTTACCCACTGTTGCATCAGTCTCTATAAACTCATTTGGTGCAGCTAAAAACTGTTCAAACCCACACAAATCGCTTTAAAATTCTGGCAGAGCTTCCAAAGACACCAGATATGTCTGATTTTTTTCTTTTTTCTTTTTGGAGGAAATGTGTATTAAAGATGAGGAACAAAAAAATGTAGCCTGTTTTGATCTGGTGGAGTTTCAAACTTTAAAGGTGTATACGAGGAAAAGGCGAAAGGTGGATTCAGAACTAAGTGAAGTATGTGAATGTCACACCATAATTATGGTGCATTTTCTGAAACTAACGTTATAAAAAATATTCAAATGATGAAGGATTACTTCGTATCCCATGAAAATATTCAAACCAGTTATTTGTTCCTACATTCGCTGAATAAATACTTTCAGAAAGGTTGCTGGGCGCTGTCGTACACTGGTAGGAGTAAATAGTGTAGAGTTACACATTGTGTGCTGTTTTTATATTCACAGCAGCAGGACGGTGTAATGCGTTAGGAATTTACTCAAAATAAAATCCAGGGCTCGTGTTCGTAACAAAGGACACCCAGTGCAATGCAAATATATGTTTAAATAAGGGAACTCTATCACCCAGAGGAATGAGATTTATCAGGTTTTGACTGCACAGACAATTGTTGGTGTTGGACATTTCATTTTTTAATATAGAATAATTCTGCTTTATCCTTCAAGTCACTTTGTACAATGTAACAATCTGTTACATTTCTCTAACATACAGTAATCGGCACCATTAGGTGTGTGTTTGTCAAAGGATCAGAACCTGCTTCCAGCTGAGTCAATGTCGTTGTCATCTGAGTCAGATGCCACTCCCTTGCCCAACCTGACCAGGAAATATGATACGGGCATTTACATAGTCATAAAGTCAGGGCAAACGTTAGCTGATGAATTATTGTAAGTGGGAGTGGGGCAGACTTTAATTCCAGCCCCGGCTCATAAAAGACAGTAGCCTTTTGTCGCTTACTGAAGACAATCCTTCAACGTGCACCTCATTGCACTGCATGTTAGTTTTCAGAAGAAGGCTTCTAATAAAAACCCTAATAAAATGTGATCACCCCTCAGCCCATAAATTACACTTTTTTTTTGTACTCGACTCAACCGTAAAGCTTTCATCGTGGAAAAGCGCCGGCTTTAATAGACAGGTTTGCTAATCACATGCCTCTCAGGTGACAAACAAAACGCTGCAGTTCTATACAGATTCAGAAGGCTGGAAAAAGATGCTTTGTCCCATCTGATGCGGAGCCTTCTCCCAGGTACTAGCCAGTGTGGGAGTAACAGGTGCAGCATGGGAAACTAACGCTTTAGAGATGGAACAACTGGTGTGCATTTCACCCCCTCGGGCCATGAATGTTCTCGGGTGTCTCAGTAGTTTGGCTTCAGGACTCAGTCTCCAACTGTTGTTTAGCTGTTGTGATTCGAATGGAAGTTATCCAAGTGATTCACTCTGCCGAGGCTAATTTTTTTCATTCCGTCATCCTTTTTCGCCACAGATTAAACTTCTCTGCATGCAGTCCACCTCTCCCATCAATACTCTTTGTCTTTTGGCCATGTTTGTAGCTTTGCAAAGTGTGAGTTACTTTAGATTTTCGTCTGATTGCTCCCCCGAGAGGGTTAAGGGCTAAAAGGGCTTAAGTAAATTGGTGTAATAGAGCTATAAAGATCAAAGGATTAGCATCTTCTCTGTGGAAAGGACAGAAACTCCCCCAGCACCCATACAGCTGCTGACTCTATAAAAAAGTAAATACAGCTGTATAAATGCACTGTTCGCAAGCTCTTCCTATGTAAATCCCATCATAATCAGCCCGTGTGCAGGAGTAACACATTACACACAGCTGGAATGGCTAATACACTTCCTTTTTCCACATGGACAAACACGAGAGCCTGCATTGGGATTGCTCACGGTCGTTAGAGCAGCGAGTATACCTCAGCCTCTGACAGGGACAGAGATCATCAATTCCAAATTCAAAACCATGACACAATGGAGCTTAATAGAGCCACAAAAACAAGGAGTGAAACCTTATCTTTTCCTTTTCTCCACCCGAAACCTGAATGCCTCTGCGAAGCCTGCCAAGAGCTGACGACATCTCATAGAGATGATGTGGGCCTGCTGCCCGTGAGTATCACATTCTCAGGGTCATAAATGTCTGTGCTGCGCAAAATGGTATTGAATTTAAATAATTTTTCATACAAGCCCCTGTCACAGAAAACAAGTCGCTTTCCCCTGATACACCCTCCGCCCAACCAAAGCCTCTCTTTACAATTTGAAACCTTCGATCTTCAAAATGTTACATATCCATTTTGGAAGAAAGAAAAGAGTTGCATTCTTCACGCTGAATAAAACTAGTAAAAATAAAAAGCGCACTCCACAGTCCTCCAAATGTCCCTTTTGTCAGTAAAGTGCCTGCTTTTTAGTGAGCTCTATTAAGGACCTTAAACCTGTGCTCTTTCCGTGATAGTAGGTGTTTTTGTTTGGATTTTTAAAAACATTTTGGTGCTATGATCCCTGTCCTGATTTTCCACTTTTTTAAAATATATAATGTATATATATATAAAAAAAAAAAACAGAGGAGTAAATTAACAAGTCCAGTACTCTCAAATAACACAGAAAGCTAGGTTGTTACAGTGGATAAAACACAGTAATGGATGAGGCATAAATTCTTCAAGGTCAAATGCTTGAAAAAAAAAAATACATTTTGAGATGATGTGATTTTTGCAAAAGGATCTGAATTATTTGCAAAAATCTTCTTCTGAGTCCATCTCAAATAAAACAATGCCTTTTAATTATCTCTGCTGAATAAAGAAAGCGCCTGCTTTCCCCTCGTAGAGCCACTGTCTTAAGAAAGATAATGACCACCACATTTAATAATCTTTTCTAGTCAAAGTCTGTAGACTTTTCATTTCAGACTTAATTCCTTCATTTATAGAGAGTTGTATTTCTTCACAGCACTCAAAGGTTTAGTGTTTCTCTGTCACCTGAGAATGTATTCGGGGATAATGCCTTTAGGGGGCTTCTGTTGGAGACGCTTTATTCAGCCGTGTGTATGTGTGTGTGTGTGTGTGTGTGTGTGTGTGTGTGTGTGTGTGTGTGTGGGGAGTATGTTGAGGTGAACTGAAAGGAGGATAGGTGGATCAGTTTCAAACCTGCAAAGCTGCTCTTTGGCTAATTTATAATGTTGTCAGTGTGCGAAGCAGTGAACATGACAAGGAAGAGGAGGGAGTCTTGTTGGTCGAGGCTGAGTTTCTGTTTTTTTTTTAAAAAAATTAGGCAGATTTTTATTTTAGTTTTTTCAAAATTGTTTCGAAGCAAGTCTCTCAGGGCAAGCTCTCAACAGTTTTGCAAGATGACTGTAAAGATCTGCTGCTTTGCAGCCACAAATTATTAGAGATTGCTGTATTTGAAAATAGAATATGAAAGCAAGCTAAAGAGCAGAATTTAAAAATTCACTGCCCGCAATATAGTTATCAGTATAACAGCATAATCTGCAAAAAGAAATAAATCTCTTAAATTTTAAACAGTTTTTACTATAAAAAAATCTAAATTATTGAACATGATTACCACAATATATGAAAAGAAAAAGCAGGTACTTGATACCTGATTTATATGTGGATGATATCTCCTTCAAGGTTATCTTCTTATGAAACTCTGCATCCCTGCTGCTACATCTGGCTCCTCTTTAATCCCGTTCTTTTACATCTGCAACTGTAACGCTACGTGGCTCTCTTCTCCTGTGTGAAGTCAGCCACCTATCAATTTGGATTTATTTATTTTTTTTAATTTTGGAAGGGGGGCGGGGTTGCAGAGAGATGGTAGTGTGTGTGTGTGATAAGTAATGATTCTATTACTGTAACCAAAAGACCACAAGCAGATTCTCATATAGTTCAGGTTGTTTGCACTCAGACACTTAAGGATATTACAATAGAACATTTACAGTCTGAGGATAATTTTCATACAATCATGAATATTAAAAAAATAGCAGGCATGCTCCTGTAGAGCATCCTTCACTAAAGATTGCTGTTTAGTCTATGGGTCATAACCGGACACCCGGATCTCATCACCGGGGATGATCCTCGACATGCCAGTTTGACATCGAAGTTGATATTTGCTCTCTAGCCAAACATCAACATCCCAGCAGGGATGAGAGCACTGCAGCACTTTACAAGTAAACAACCTTCAATGAGATAGCGGCCAAATTTAAATCAGGTACACTTTCTGCTCTTTATAGGCCGATTAACAAAACCTTTTGATCCCACCTCATATTTAACAGTTTATGGGTATGATTTATTCCATTAGATGGCCACTTTTTATTTAACAATTTACTACCATAAATTATTCTAACTGATTAATGCTCTGTATTTAATAGTTGTTGTTAGTTTTGATGGCCAGGAGTGAGTTTGGCTGAAAGACAAAAATGGAAATGCTGTTGTTATATTTACATCAACAATGCAAAGCCAGGCTCCCTTCATTTTACTACACTCTTGATTTGTTGGCACACTTTGCAATTTGCTAAAGCTTGATTCTCATGCATTCTCATGCATGAACACATTTTCAGACAGTGTGCGCAGCTCAGGCTGACAGACACAGATTATGTGTGCCGAGAGACAAAGTCTAAATTCCTCCCGTCTCCGTCTCGGTCTGTGTTTTGTATTGTTTCTTTGGCCTCACACTTAATTTACCTTGCATTCAAATCCCTTGCCATCATGCATTTTTCAAACAGCAGCAGTGATGGCAGCAGGTCATGCTCTTGCTTCCCCTCCACCCCTCTTTTCCCTTTTATCTCGTCACTCCCAGTCACATTTCCTCAACATCCCAGCCTCAGCACAACCCTTCCTCTAAGGTGCAATAGTGACCCATATCACACTGATCTAGTAAACAGGAGAGCAGTAAAAAAAAAAAAAAAAAAAAAGGTGCTGGGGGTCAAAGGGTGGGATTTTAAAAAGTGCTAATCCCCTGAGTGTATGCTCATGTGTATTTTATTCTACCTTAACCCCCACCTCAGTTCTCCCCTGTGGATTTTGTCCCCTTTGGCAGCTTGGAAAAGTAAATATGCTGTGTTATCGGTGTCAACATACCTAACTCCAACTTCCTGGTTCTCTTTGACTGTCAGGGCAGTTCCTCCCTGTCATAGTCAACAGAAATCAGTGCCTCCGTTAATAATTACCATCACAGCACAGGCATCTCAGTGGGTTTCAGGCTTCCACACTGCAGAGTGCTTTCTGTTTACATGTCTTTATTTCGAGATGGTGCAAAGAGAAGTCTGTGTGTCCTTACACAATGCTTTCATTGACAGTTTCTCTTCAATCATGCCTCCCCATGCTATTGGGTCATTGGACAATTGCGTGTCTGTTAAAGTGTGAAAAACTAGATGGACATAGAAAGATGTGGGCTGCAGACTGGAAAAGATAAAGGCTTGATGTTGCAAGCTACACTGGCTCCAGGGAGCCGTCACCTGGCAACGGGGAGATCAGATTTCTGAGTTTGTGCGCGTGCGTGTGCGCTGCGGTTTGTGTGTTTGCTTGCGCATATGTTGCTGTGTGGTCGTTTCCAGGCGCCTTTTGAGGACACCGTTTGTTTTCTGTGTGACAGAACATCACACGCCAACAGTTGCACACACCTGAGACCTGAGAGATGACAAGTGAAGTCACAATTGCACACACTTTTCCTCTGTCACGTTCCACGCACCTACCCTCTCACTTTTTTTTACCCGCGCTCTGTTTCCATAGGGCGAGTGTCTCTGGTACGAATCACCACCCTGAGGTTGGAGGGCCTGCTGCTCGATGACCAGGGCTCGTATGAGTGTCGAATTCTCTCACTGGATGAGCCCACAGACGAGCTGCGAAATGGCACCTGGACTGCGCTCTCTGTTACTGGTGAGGTTAATTGAGCAGCTTGTGTTTGTCTTCATGACTGCTTTCAAAGGGGAATTTGGTTGGCTTTTTTACACTAAACCAGAGAACAAAATGTAAACAAAAGACAGGATTGAAGCCTGCTTGAAAAATAAATTGCATCTGAGCCTAAATTCTTGCCCTGAACCAGCTTGTGTGTCAGTAAAACCACAGAAAGTGAGAGCAGCTGCCTTTTACTTCTTGTTGTGAAATCTAGATACAGCAAAGGAAACCCCGCCCGAGGCCTCAGTACTTTTTTGTTACCAGCTGAAATGTTTCTTTAGCTGTTATGTCTTGTTTGCACTTATTTGATCAGGTTGATTTATGATTGCTTTCATTAGGACAGAACCCCAATTCCAGCACAGACATTATTTTTTGGTCACGTTAAATCAACAATCTCAGATTCTTAAGCAGCTCAATGCTGTATTCACCCCATAGACTGTATATGAAAGATGGACATAATGCCAGCCACTCAGTCGTTCCTGAGAGTTTTGTTCAGCTGTACTCTTGTTTATTTTATTTTATTTTTATTTTTTTTAGTGAGGAATCGAATTGATTAAAAAGACAGTGGGACACTGCACACACACATGGTAGTGACTTATTAAGCCTCATCTAAAATCCTGCCCCTTTTTCATCAATTTTATTGTAAATAAGATAATAACTCACAAAATGAACAATTAATTAAATATTAAATAAATATCAAAACTTGCCTTTAACTTTGATTCAGTCAGTTTTCTGTTTGCAGCCAGTGGAGTTGCCCCCCTTTTGAGATGAGAGGGAATGCACTTTTGGGGCACTTCTGCATTTTATATATCACTTACTGTACATGTAGCATATGATTTTCCTATTACGCAAATAAAGAGGCGGAATCCAGCATTAGCTATGCCTCTTTTATGGGCCCAACTGTGATGTTAGGAAATGACCACAATGTTAAAACTTAAGCAAAGTAGTCGGTCCTGTGGTCCTGCTATTTTTAAATTAAAAATGGGTGAGAAAAACTAAAATAAAAATAAATACTTGACTGTATTTTGTTAACAACTGAATGCTTCAAACCAGCAAATTATGAAATCTTCTGCTTTTATAGAGTTGGGCACACTTCCTTATGATGAGCTAAGTGCATTTGATTACCGGCACCTTGCTCTTACTTACCACCTTAATTCCTATGGAAGCAGTAAGCGTGTCGTTTTTTTTACTGGCCTGCACAGAACCCTGTAAAAAATGTTCTTTTTCACGACTTCATGTTTTTTAAACTTAAACTGGTGAGTGTCTCAAACATAAAAAAAACCCACCAGAACTTAAAATGAGCAAGCAGATAGATGTGTTTCATACCGTCCTTTTAGGTACATTCAATTTTAAAGCACTTACCAAGCAAAAATGAACCCCTCATGCTAGCAGCAAATGAGACTATAATGCAGTAATGCAGACTCCTCACTCTGCATTAGTGTAGCCTGGGACTTAGGCAGTAGTACAATTAGAGATGGGAGAAGGCAGGAGAAAGGCGGTGCAGTCAGGATGGAAAGCAAGACCTGGGGTGTGGTTGAATAGTCAAATTATCTTAGGAAGGTTCCCGACTGAGTGAAGTAGCACGGACGTAACCGTGTGGCAGCCATTATAAGAGCTGTTTGAATTCTACAGATATTAAGGAAATATGCTTCAGTGCTTCCTTTATCACCTCCTTTAGCATAGGACACACTTGACCATCCTTTAGGGAAGGAGAGGAGCTAATTCCTTCCCAGAGTTCGTACTGTAGCAGCAGCACACCATGTAACCATTTATGAAAATGTTCAAGAAAAGAGATAGAGTGGTGCAGATCTTGTAAACATTATTTATTAGTGTTTTTTCCATTTTCATCATTTTGCTTTTGAGGATCACTTGCGTATAAGTTTGGCTCTTATTTTGTAATATTAGTAAGGCTGCTGTTTTCCTGTCATTTATTCTGTCCTACAGCACTCTTTTTTTGTATTCTAGTCCATCTTCTTAGCTTGTGTTCTAGTTGAGTCCATGAAGCATATAGTTATCTTCTTTTGTGATCCCTTTCTGTTTCCCCAGCCATGTCTTTGTGCCTGTGTGGTCTCTCTGTGTCCTGTCTCCGTGCTCATCTGGTTTTCACTTTTAGTTGTGTCAAGTTTGGATGTTTGAGTGTGTGTTTTGGAGCTAGTTCCTGTTTTATTGTAATAGTCTCGTGTCTTGTGTGCTTCGTATTGAGTTTTACCGTCCCCGTCTGGTTTTCCTGATTTGTTGTAGCTTGATTCCCCGCTGTTTCCCATCTCCCTAATTACCCGGTGTGTATTATTGTCTGAGTCTCCCTCTGTTCTTTGTTGCGTCCTCCCTCATGGTTGTGTGTTTCCCCGCTCTGTGTTTTCTAGTTTTCTGCTCCCTTGCTCTTGCCCTGCAATTATGCTTACTTTGTATTCTTGCAAGTAACAGCATTAAAGCAGCTTTTTGAGTTCATTCCCGTCTCCCGAGTCCGACATTTGGGTCCACACTCTGTTTTAGGGGTCTAGTGAAAGTGGAGTCAAATTCTCTCCATGTTGTGCTTCTCTTTTCCAAAGTTTGTATAAATTATCCTTTACACCTTTACTTGGTGTCAAGTAAAGGTGGTAGGAGGTCATTTTTTTTTTAAATTTTATGATGATACCCTTGGCACAAGTGCAGGCACCACATACTAATCAGCATACAAACAGACAGGTGGAATGACCACCGTGTAAACAATACTTTATCTCCCCAGTGCTTCCATGGCATAATCAAACCAGCACAGGTCTCCACTGACCACAAAAGATTTCATGTTTTAAAAGTTTTCACCCTGAAATTATTATTTTTTTTTGCTTTTCCTTCATTAATTCATGACTTTGGTAATAGCTTAAGAAATACTAGTGAATTTGTTGAGTCTAGGTTTATGCGACGGAGCCACTCTTCTTTTTTGAAGCACGTTTTCTTGATCCTGTATTTCCGTTTGTTACTTGCTGACTTCAGGCGTCCCTAGATTTCATTTATTCATCAGATAGAAATTCAAATGAATGTGTATATAGATGTAAATAAAATTAAATGGAATTTTTCAGCCTCATTAAGAAGTTTCGATTATTTAAATGTGATCTTTTAGCTCACAGCGTCCTGTTTTAACTTTCCACACATCAGGTGCTTTGCATCTTTTATTCTACAAAGCACTGCTTAAACATAACGATATTGTGACATGTGCTGTATATACTGTATAAAAATCACCTCTTTAAACTGAAAAAACTGAATGTGATGTTAAAAGAAGTTTTAAAAAGTGTCTAAACTTTTCTAAACAGATCAGGTAATTTGGATGAGTTTTGACTCCTTTCACTTGTGTTTTGGAAAGAATAGTCACTGACTGGAGTCAGCATCATCCTTCTTTGATAGGCGTAAATAATAAATCGTAATATGAAATATGCATCATTATTTTTGCCCTTTGAAGTTTATCTATATTTTGGGAAAACCTTTGCTATCATTCCACACACAAACATACAGAACAAAGTACGAGTGCGCCTCAGATCAAAGCGGCAGACAGTTTCACCCAGCTGGTCTGTGTGAGCGTCAGGATAGAGATGAGAATGGTAATAGATCATGACTGTGTACTTGAGGCCTTGGATGTAACGTCCCTGACATGCCCTGCAGGTATGCGCTCTAGCTATTGTTTGTCCTCCACTTCGACACACGTGACCATCACAGGTTTGAATTGCAGAGATAAAAGAACTCGGCGCTAAACGCACTTTCTCTGTTTGATTAATCAATAATATATTGTAGCTTATTTTTGGAGTATAGGTTAAAAGAATTCTTAAGTATTCTTTGTACACAGAATATAAATCATACGAAGATGCAGGTGGCCTTTTAACTCTGAAGTGTTTGCAGACAAAAAGGAGAAGCCTGATTGTCCTCTGATGAGATCTGAGATTTAAAGTGTCAGCAAAACGTTCACAAGGCACATCTAAAAGGCAGCATTTGTAACTGACATTTTCAGTTAGGTATGTGAAATAATAATAATGTCTTTCAGGCTGCTGCTGTTTAGCAAAGAAGGCTGTGCTGTTGTCATGTTGTATATAAGTGTATTGTCTGCTAATCCAGTTTTTCCTCCTTTGTATTTTTTTCTCTTAATGCTTCTGCTTTGAAGACTGTGCTTTTCTTGCTTTTTACAGGAGGGTAAACAGCTCGAACAGCTTTAATGCTCCTTAGCACTGATTCACCAAGTCTGTTGAAATGCACTGGATGGATGGAACGCCATTCTTCTCAAAGATATTCCCACATTTGTTGTTTTGATAGCGATAGCGGAGATTGCTGTCTAACACGTCGGTCCAAAATCTCCCACGAGAAATATTTTATCATATGAAAAATTGGTTGCTCAGATCAACTTTGTATTAATCTCTTGCCCCTTCCCAAGTACCAATCTGACATTTTATTTTGTATACATGGGGGAATCTATTTCAAGATTCAAGTTGCTAAAGTTGAGATAATTTATAAGCATCTCTATGAAGTAGTTTAATTATGATAATGTTTTTCTATCTGCAGCCCCACCCACCTTCACTGAACCTCCACCTCCCGTCCTCGAGGCTTTGGTTGGAAGTCACGTGTCTCTTTCCTGCGTGGCTAATGGCAACCCTACTCCAACCACCACTTGGCTTAAAGACGGTGTTGCTATTCAAAAAAATATTTATGAGGTACGTATGAAAGTATGAAATCATGTGTAATGCTTTTGCAAAAAGAATATAGCATCAAGTCAATTAAACCTCTGGGACATTAATCTGGTCAGTTAAGTAGCAGAGGGAGCTGCTTTGGGATTAACTAAATTAACAACAGGTGCACTAGAGCGGCAACAGTGAGGCAACCCCCTTGCACAGGTAGTCCAACTCCTCCAGGATGGCACATCAATATGTGCCGTCGCCAGAAGGTTTTCTTTGTCTCCCAGCACAGTCTCAAGAGCATGGAGGAGATTCCAGGAGATAGACAGTTACTCTAGGAGAGCTGGACTGTGCCATAGAAGGTTCTTCACCCATTAACTGAACCGGTATCTGCTCCTTTGTGCATGGAAGAACAGGACGAGCACTGCCAGAACCCTACAAAGTAACCTCCAGCAGGTGTGACTGTATCTGATCAAGCAATCAGAAACAGACTTCATAAGGGTGGTCTGAGGGCCCGGGATGTTCACTGCCCGGCACCGTGGAGCCCGATTTGCATTTGCCATAGAATAAAAGAATTGGCAGGTCTACCAATGGCACCCTGTACTTTTCACAGATGATAACAGGTTAAAATCAGTCTCTATCCATCCATCCACCCACCCATCCATCCATCCATTCGGCACTGGAGTGTCGATGCAAAAGTGGCACACAAATAGGGTCTACACAGAAGAGCCCTTGGAAGGAAAACAAAGGCTCTTTGCCACAGTCACCAAATATGTGATTAAGGAGAGGGAAAGAAAAAACACCCTGCCACCTGTTAAGCATTGGGTTGAAATATTGTGGTTTGTGGTTGAGTGGCACAGAAAACACTGTATGTGTTCTACTATGTTACTTCTGTTCTGTGGTACTGTCATGCGGTACTAAATGCTGACATTATACTCCACCAATGTATTGATGCTTTTGCACGTGCAGTAATTGCTGCTGCCTATTGCACTTTCTTTGAGTTTATCTGCCTGTTGCATTCGTCCACCTCTCAGTTCGTCTTCTATGTCATATTCATCAGCATGGAGTTTTATCTCTGCGAGCAGTGAGTATGCAGTCAGCAGGACAGTACACTTGCCACGCCTCCAACTCCGAAGGAAACGTGACTCGCGTGACAAAAGTGAAGATCAAAGGTCAGTTGTTGCCTAACAGTCTGTCTGTCTGTCTTTTTGCTTGCCAATTCCTTCAGTTTCTGTGATGTCTCTGTGCCTAACTGGCTTGAAGCCACCAAATTTACATTTCTGTTTCTTGCCCTTGCATCATACAACAGAGCAGTGAAAGAAATTCAAACTGAACTTGACTGCTATTTAGCCACGCAGTGACAAAATAAGAGTCAGTATCATGATATGAGACAAGATATCATCTGGGATTTGGCAATGCTGCTTTATCGTGATAAAGCTTTGTGCTTTGCTCACTCTGAATGCTGCGTTTTAGAGATGCAGGAGATTTGTGAGCTGGAAAAGTTGATGTAACTGAGTGAAAAGAGTATTGTCTCTGTTTGCTTATATGCTATATTGCCAAAAGTATTCACTCACCCATCCAAATCATTGAATTCGGGTGTTTCCATCACTTCCACAGCCACAGGTGTATAAAATCAAGCACCTAGGCATGCAGACTGCTTCTACAAACATTTGTGAAAGAATGGGTCGCTCTCAGGAGCTCAGTGAGTTCCAGTGTGGTACCATGATAGGATGCCACCAGTGCAACAAGTCCAATCGTGAAATTTCCTCACTACTAAATATTCCATAGTCAAGTGTTAATGGTATTATAACAAAGTGGAAGCGATTGGGAATGACAGCAACTCAGCCACGAAGTGATAGGCCACATAAAATCACAGGCTGGGGTCAGTGGTGCTGAGGTCACAACTTTCTTCAGACCTCCAAACTTCAAGTGGCCTTCAGATTAGCTCAAGATCAGTGCGTAGAGAGCTTTGTGGAGCACAATGCACAGGGTGGGATGCAGTGATGTAAAGCACGCACGCCGGTAAAAGCAGTAGAGAAATGTTCTCTTGGGTGACGAATCATGCTTCTCTGTCTGGCAACCCGAAGAACGAGTCTGGGTTTGGCAGGTACCAGGAGGACGGTACCTGTCTGACTGCATTGTGCCAAGTGTAAAGTTTGATGGAGGGCGGATTATGATGTGGGGTTGTTTTTCAGGAGTTGGGG
Organism: Cichlasoma orientale; assembly: GCA_034780415.1. Classification (NCBI taxonomy): domain Eukaryota; kingdom Metazoa; phylum Chordata; class Actinopteri; order Cichliformes; family Cichlidae; genus Cichlasoma; species Cichlasoma orientale. The sequence goes on along the minus strand of JAVDPK010001425.1, from coordinate 730,358 downwards.
TCGGCCCCTTAGTTCCAGTGAAAGGAACTCGTAATGCTTCAGCATACCAAGACATTTCGGACAATTTCATGCTCTCAACTTTGTGGGAGCAGTTTGGGGATGGCCCCTTCCTGTCCAACATGACTGCACACCAGTGCACAAATCAAGGTCCATAAAGACATGGATGAGTGAGTTTGGCCTGAACTTGACTGGCCTGCACAGAGTCCTGACCTCAGCCTGATAGAAAACCTTTGGGATGAATTAGAGCGGAGACTGTGAGCCAGGCCTTCTTGTGTGTGTATGTGTGTGTGTGTGTGTGTGTGTGTGCGTATAGGATTATTTTTGTTTTTTATTTATAGAGGTACTCACACACACATTTTCAGATTACAGATGTACAGTCCAGTTTAAGGACAGATACATATGAAATATGCAAATAGGTTACTGTATATCATTGGATTACACCAACACACCACTGCATAATACACTGTGGGATATATTTCTGACTTCTTCTGTACTCCTACTCCAACTCCTACTGCTGATTTTCCTCTGGAGAACCAGGGCTCATCTGTTGCATGGTGTATAGGGAAATAATTTTGCTTTGGCACAAAGTCTTATTGAGGCTTCACTTAATTTCTGAATCTCACAGTTGCAGTGGCCACATTTTAAATAATAATCATGAGCACATACGACTCTAAGTCACATTATTTGAGCTTTGGCTGCATTTCTCTGAAGCGTTGCCACATGGCTGGATTACTGACTAATAGCTGATCTGGATGGAGTCAGACTAAAAGCCTTAAGTAACCTCTAAACACTCACTCTTGCATATATCCATCATGCATTTACGATTATAAACCTGATCAGTAATGACTGCTGTGGTGATTATGTTCTTGTTTATATATATATAAGACATGTGATGTTAGGCCTCTTTTTTTTTTCTTTTTTTTTTTTTTTTTAGCTCTTTGCAAAGAGCACATGTGTTGACACAAGTTTGGCATGGCTGAGGGAAGAGATAAATGCGACATTGTAATGGCGCTCTGAAATAGCTGCGTTTGACAGATTCTTTTCAGTTGCTTTGGTGTAGTCACACACTGAGTTTCTATTTGACTTTTGGCTTGGTTTGTATCAGCATGTCACTGTGACTAAAGACTTCAAAAGAGTCATTGTTTAAACGCTCACATGTAACAATTTTTCAGTCAACTATTATAACCTTAGGAAAGTAGAGACTGACTGACTTATTGGTGTATATGGTGTCAGGTCATAGACTATACACAACTGATGGATCCAGCCACTGTAGGGTCACCTATTAGTTTGCAAAGTCTCTTTTGAGCCCTTTAATTAAGCATTTAGATCACTGATATCTTAACGTTTTGAAACCAGAGAGGTAGAGCTGACTGAAAAACTGAGGGCTCATGCAGCAGCGACTTGTGGCTTGCTCTAAAGTAAACCAAGCTTTTTATTCTGCGTCGGCTTCATTTTTCTGAACCAGAAGCTCTATATATAGTTAATATTTTCAGTATGCAATGACATAAAAAGAGAACAAAATATGTTGCACAATGGGGTAATTGAGAAAAGGTGTCTTTACATCGTTTGTCCAGCAGGGTGGTTCCAATTCCTTTGTAAATGCTATTATATTTTTATGGCAAGTTGCTAAATAGAAACACATTTTTGGAAAGTTAATAAGCAATGATAGCCTAATTTTCCTTTGTCTGTATAATTTTTTTTTCAGTTATTACCAGCACTGTACATTTAGGGCAGCTGTTGCGCAAATATTACACTGGGTGGTCTAATAAATTTCTTAAGCACTGTATACTCTGCGTCTAAGGAATCATGTTAGAAATATTGATGTCATCATTTTTGACTACCTTAAAGCAGTTTCAGCACTGGCCTCAAATATCTGCCATCTGCTGAGCAGTATTTACTATTTTCAGGAAAACGGTGCATTGATAAATCAATAACTGATAACAGGTGAATTTTCAGCTTCAGTCCACAGTCCTTCACACCGCGTATTGAGAAAATCAAATTTTAAGTAATTACTTGGTTGCTGAACAAAAACCTGGCAGACCTCGGAGAGAGACAGCAGGCTGCTCATAAAGAATGTAAAGGATGTAAAAATATGCCGTATGTGACGTGTTTGGTCAAGCAAAGACGCGAAGAGGACAGCTGCAACGTGGCAGAAGGTTTATATATTTTAGTGTTGGGGTAAATGCCACATAAAAAATGTAACCACATGGAGAAGTGTTTGAAAAACCAATGGGGCGTTAAGTGGGATTTCTAAGTAGACATGATTTTGCTGTATTGTTTTTTGTTCTCATCACCTCGCCAGCCGATAGATGGAGGGAGGTTATGTTTCCGGTTGCGCCGGCCTGTCTGTCTGTTAGCAGGATAACTCTGAAAATTATGAATGGATTTTTAATGAAAATTTCTAGAGTTGTTGGGGTGGTACAGGAAACAATTGTTTAAATATTGGTGGTGATCCAGGTGATGATCTGGATCCAGAATTTTCTGAGAAGATTCTTTACCATTATGAGAGAGGGACAATATTCACATATTTGTGCCTATCTTTATGAGGATAAGTCAGAATTGTCTAATAAAAAATAGGGTGCCATATGGCCATAAGTTCTGTCATATAGCAAAGTTTGTTCATGATTGGAGGAGGATTCCAGATCCAATGATCCAGAATGCTGCAAATTATAGGCTCAAAAAAGAATTCCATCCTGTAGAGTAAGAAATAAAGCCAGTGACATGCAGTTAGCACCAAAATAAAGCTGAGCCTGATGGTGTACAGCACGACAACCTTGGATGGTAGAAAATTTGGGGTGGGCGAGGTAAGCGCTCTCCTGACTTCTTCTACTTTTTTCTTTGTTCTGTTTTTAAAATCTATTTTTGTTTTCAGAATGTTAGCCTATCTAACCCACCATTAAATACTCAGCTCCATTTGGAGCATTTGAATTTTAAGTTAATACTTTTTTCCCACTTTATCTGTGGTCATTTCTTTCACTGGCATGCATTTCATGAATAATTCATTCTGACATTTATTAGATGGCTATTTTGTATCACAGAATATTTCTTTTTTCTCTCTCTCTCTTATGAGTAATAAGATTTTTAAGAGAATGTAAGAAATTAGTATATTTGTTATGGAGGTTGAAGCAGTTTTCCCCTGAGACCAGTCAAAACAAAGGCAAGACAACATACTGTAATTCTCCACGAGAAGAACACTGTGGTCCAGCTTAATGTTTTAGAATATTAAGGAGCTTCTGATGTATTACGCTTGTGTTGAAGCATATGAAGCATGCTGAAGCATTTTTTCAGACTGCACATTTACAATATTCAATCTTTTGTGGCATCTTAGAAACATAAATAAGACACTGAAGGTTATAGTGAGTATAATTTAATTAAAAGAGTGTAATATAGAAGCAAAGACTTTGACTGGCTCAATCCATGTCTTACGTTAGTAAGAATCTGTTTGAGAATTTGTGCCTTTTATTATTTTTTGACTATACATTGTAGCTCTTACCTAAGATCTCCATCCCGTTCATTCTTTCCGGTGAAATAGTCATTAAAATTAAAGGAGAATGTGACACATGCGGTAAATGGGGGACATGTTGTGAAGGTGAGTACTGACAAAGAGAAGTTCTTCGAAATTGTTATTTGTGTGAGATTAGTTTATTCATCTGGCTGCAGAAGGAATTTCACCTCATTATTGAATTGTCTCATCTAAGTCTCCGAGAGAACTCGCATGAAGTATTCATTTTTTTGTGTCCTCTGCCAAACCAACTTTTAACTTATTAATTCAATAATTGATAGAGAGGGAAAAAAAATGAAGCAATGAAGTTTATTATTGTGCATTTTGTATCCTGCCTCTTTAGGTCCACCTGTCATTGTCATACCTCCCAAAAGCACCTCACTCAACATGTCCCAGGATGCACGTCTCCGGTGCCAGGCAGTGGCAGATCCTCCCAACATGACTTATGTGTGGGAGAAAGGTGGAGAAAACGTCCATCACATAGAGTAAGTGCACTAGGTGGAAAACAATTCTACATTTTTGATAAGTATCTTTTTTTTGTTACATCAAATCTAATTGTGTCCTTTTTTTTCACGATTGGCTTCATTTTCTTTCGCAACATAAAAAATAGGTAACTCACAAAAGTGGACAATTACTGAGATTATTCATATTAACTATTAACTATTTTAATTTGAGGTTAATAAAAACCTAACACTTTGAGATATACTGTAAAGGGACTGTATAGAAAAATTACTTCTGTGTCAACAGCAACACAACCTCACCTCCTCTTATTTCTTCTCATTCCTCGAAAGCCTGTCTGACATGTACTCACGTGCCGGTTCACTGAATACTTTCATGACAAAAACTAGCATGCAGTCTGTGGAGTGTCTTTAAAAACAGGTGCAGTACCTGCTCTTGCTCAGATCTTACACATGTTGCTATACGGACTGACTACTGACTAGACTGAAGGTTTGGTGACTGAGGGAGAGTCTTCTGCCTGCTCTGCTTGGCACTCAAGTTCAGAAATGTCAGCTAAAGGTGGATCTACATGTCCCTGGGACCTTTGACCAGGGGGCATTGATGCATTCTTACTAAGATCACTTTGCTATGAAAGCCTCACTGATGCTGCATTTATTGCATGTTAAATGCCATCTGTAATATAGTTTCTTTGAGTTTGCTAGCTAACGTCAGTGTGTACTAAAATAGCAACAAACCTAACCTGAAGAATACCAAGTAAGGCTCTTTGGAAAAATACACCTGATACATCCCGGATGTTTTTCTTTTTGTTATTCATAAAGACAGAGTGGAGTATTTAGTGTCCCACGGGAGTGTCTAAGGTGATCCCTGGTTTGACTGCCAGAATATGCACAGTACTAAAAATAAAAAAATGCTTTTGTCATATCACTTCAGGGCATGTTTTCTTGCTGGAGCTAGTCTTGCGAGCCTATGGCTATGCATTTGCAGTTGTTATCATGCTTTAGAATGAATCATGGACCAGTCAAATGTCCCTCCTTGTGCTAATGAATACGCATATAAGCACCTGACATGACTTGTTGTATTGTAGGTAAATGTAAAGCAGTTAGACAGAACTGAATTAAATGAAAATGAACACTGAGTGATTTCTTTTCACTCTGAGTTAACGTTGGCTTCACAAACTGTTTTTACAGTCCAGTGGTGATCTAAGGGCCACGTTAAAGGACTAAAAACTAAAAGGTTTCTTTGCTGGCCCAGAACTGAAAGCGCTTTGCGGTAATCAAGTCTGCCAGTGATGAAAGAATGCTTTATTCCTCCGGTATCTGCCCAGGAGAGGGGGTGAGCTGTACACCAGCAATATTCCAGAGATGATAGATGGTGGATTTTTTTTTTTTTTTTTTTTGCTGCTTCAGATGTGAAATTTAAATAAGAAAAATGCAAAAAAAAAAGAAAAAAAAAAAAGCACACCAGTGTTACTTGTTTGGGGCTTGACATTTTGTACTGAGGATTTTAAGTCAGAAAATAACTCTTTTCAGATTCTCACCTCGGAGTTTTCTGTCTATATATTTGTCCGGGTGTAGACAACAGGGTAAGACCCATTAGCTGATATAAAAAAAACAATATTATATCAAATTGGAGGCTCCTAAATTAGTGTGCATTCTTTTATGACAATCTGAAGATGATTAACAACTTGCACACTCTGTGCTTGGTTCATTCAGCAATATAAATAAATGGGATTTCATGACAAAGTTCATGGCCACAATGATTAAAAATAGGGGAAACCTTATATTGCACTGCACTGGCCTCAGTTCTAGCAGCAGCTGGCCAAAAGGCATCAAGTCAGAAGTCTGATGATAGCTGAGGAAAATGGACTAGCATTTAGCACCAAAGGAACCAGGAATTTATCTCAGCATGAGTTATATGAAGATGATTTTTAGTTCAAAGTAGACAGCTAGTTTGTAAATGTGCAGTTAAGACAATAAATATGCCAAGGTACTTGTTTGTCTCATGGAGTTTTAACTTTTATTTTATTTTAAGGTGCAATTAAATAAGACAATATGTTGTAGTCTCCAAACAGAAAAATACAGAAATAAAAGCACAGAGTAAAGAGGGGAAATTCTGATGTTGTAGAAGCATCAGCCTTGTCACTTTAAAAGAAAAAAAAATATTGCCCTGAAAACTGTAAAGCACTGAATGAGCTTTTCTGTAGGAGAGGTTTCACAAAAGCTCTGTTTTGTGCCAGAGAGAAGATGGAGTGAGCGGGGAATGGTTCATGATTGCCAGCATATCATCCAGCAGACAATTGAACGGTCTCTTAAAAAACAGTGGCTAGGATAGGGTCAGCTGATCAGGTGGGGGGGCTTAATTTGCATTACTTCCCCCCTTGAGCATTTCTCTATCACAGGTATTACTGTTCATTATACTCGGGTTAATACTCAACCGGATTTCGATGGGAGGGGAAAAATCAGAGAGGCTTTTTGGAGCTGATATATATCGCTGTTAACAGCTGAGTAGAGCACACGAGGATTATTCTGATTATCTATGACTAATATTGGGAAATAAGCTCTATTTTCATTTCTTTGTTAAAAATAGTGAGGTGCTCTCTGACAGTGCCAAAATAGATTTCTTGTTGGCTTGTCTTCATTTACACTCAGATTCATGCAGTTCTTTAGGTTGGAGATGCAGTCATGAGAATAAAAATAAATGCATTTGTGCATCTATTTGCATATGAATTTGTTACCTTATATTTTGACAAGTAAACTGTCTTTTTTTTTGAAATGCTACCTTTCATAAAGGTACTATTCTTAAACCAATTATTTTATGTTCACAATGTTGCTAATTACAAAAAGTAAATCAGACACATGGAAAAAGTAAGTACATTTCTACATTTAGAACTCCTTCCAGTCCATGAAATTGGGATCAGGAGTTCCAAATTAGGTGCCAATATTTTCTCTTTTGGAGGGAGAGCTGGAACCTGTCTTATGTATGACATCAAGAGTCGGGTGTTTTTCTTGCTATTGAAGTGTGCCCTCTCATGTCAAGATCTAAAGCGCCCTGTAAAGGACTCAGGAAAAAAAAGTTCTGGGAGCCTATGAGTCTGGCAAGGGACTTAAAAGATTTTGCACAAGAATGGCTGCCCAAATTTAACCCAAGAGTAAAGTATTTGATGCAAAAAGAAGTCTCCAAGAATCCACCAAATTTTATCCCAGGACCTACAGGTAACTTTTGCTGTTTTTGGTATCAAATTACATGCAACTGCTGTCAGGAAGAGATGAGGCAACTTTTACCTGCATGGGAGGTGTGCAAGGAAAAGGCTTGGCTGCCTAAAAATAATATTAGGGCAAAAGTAAAGATGGATAATGACTCTACGGGCAAACACGAGCCATTTTGGAGTGATGTGTTCCAAATTGGCGAGGCATTATAGTGGTAGTGTTATGATTTGGCGTTTCTATGGTCCTTGAGAGACTGGGCAGCTGGCAGTCCCGTGTCCCTTGTTTGAACAATGATTATCTTTGTTATGTAAGATAATATGAATTTCTTAAATAAATAGCTTTAAACTGAACCTGAAGGAGACCCTTCAGTGGGATAATGATTCTCAACACGTTAGCAAATCCATCAAAGAATGGCCGCAGAAGAAGTGATGAAGAGTTTTGGAACGTGTCATGGTTGGCTGTGGCAGGCAAGGAAGAGGACCCAAAAAGCAGGACTGATGAGGCAGAGGGCTAACAGGAAATC
>JAVDPK010001425.1:684763-722568 GCA_034780415.1 Cichlasoma orientale | reverse complement strand
CAGGGAGACAGGACCACAGGGGCTACAAAACAGAATACAAACATAAAACACTGGACCACCGGCCCAGGACCATGACAGAACGGGCTAGTCAGAAATGCTGTAGGAGGATTTAAAATGGGCTGCACATGCAAAAAAGCCCTCTATCACAGTACAGCTGACTGAAATCTGCATGGAGGAGTGGTAGAAAATTTTACAAGAGCCTGGTGAATTATGAAAAAATGCCTACAAGAAGTTATTGCCGTTAAATAGGGCAGTATTAGCTCGGGAAGCCAAGAGTATTGTGAATATCAAATACATATTTTTGCTAATTTTCTAATGCTAATTTTCCATCAAGTATTGTACCTTTATCTAAGTGTCTTGTTCAGATATGTTAAAATAAAATTTCAAACTGTAGGCACCAGTTTATTTATTTATTTTTACTTTATATTGATTTTTTTCTTAAACCACAAAGGAATGGTTTAAAAAAAATGTTAAACCCTATACCATAACATGCATGATTATTTGTTCATGCTAATAATGCAAACATGCTAGTGTGTTGCAGGTATACAGTAGTGAACAAACTGAACCTGACACTTTTAACCCTGGGGAAAACATGACTGTGTTCTACATACTGTTTTCCATGGCAGTTCATCCTGTAGTTGCTGACATATTTTAGTCTTGACCGCAGTTTTATGCAGTTTAGCAGGTTGTCCTCTGTGTGCCTGCTCTTTGGTGCCGGGGCAGGTAACATTCAATCGCTTTGTAAGGGATTTGTTTGCTAAAGAAGATGTCCGCTGCAGCTGCGACTGACTGATAAAGTGAATGTGCTGTAAAGCCTCATAATTGAGTTAAAAGAGGCTGAAAAGCTCCACAGACCTTCAGCATTGGCAATAAATCTTTGTGGTGACTGAGAGTGACCCCTGCCACATTTTTCATTTGATTCGCTGTTAATATGACACAGATTGGTCAGTGGAGCTTGAACAACTAAAGTATTCAGTGACTGATTTTTTTTTCTTTCTAACGCAAGAGAAGAAACAGTAGTGCTGAGATGTTCCCGGATTTCTTTTAGTACATGAATCATCTGACCTGTATGGTAAATAGTACAAATACAGGGGTGAAGAGAGCCGTCCCACAAACACATATCACCAAAGTCACAGAGCCTGGTGGAGACTTTTTTTTATTATCATTTTCTCCTCTGTAAATGTAAGGGTGAATGAAAGGGAAATAAAATGAAATATTCTTAACCTACATCTACACACAGTAGAGAATAATAATGATAATAATAATAAAAACATGTAAATGTATTAGAGAAAATGTAAATTTATTAACAAACGGAAGGGCTGATTTTATTTCTGACTTGTAGCTGATTTGTTCTCATACTGATGTTTTTTTCAAGGTCTCTGAAGTCACGAGTGAAGATCATGGTAGATGGGACTCTGCTTATCTCCAGGCTCATCCCAGAGGACACTGGCAACTACACCTGCGTGCCAACCAATGGCCTGCTGACTCCGCCGACTGCCTCTGCCATCCTCACAGTGATGCGTATGTTTCTGTGTGGTCTGTGGCTGAGATCAAATAAGATATCATAAGATATGATATACTTTATTATCCCAGATTTGGACAATTTTTTTTGTTACACTTTATAAAAGTTAAACAAACATAAAAGAAACAGATTAAATAAGTAGAATGGGGTATATATTTCAAGGTTTTCTGATTTTATACTTTAACAAACTCCTCCTAGAAATTTTATTCGATCAGTGTGATCTTTGGTGAGTTCAATCTAAAGATCTTGGCACTGCTAAATTGCGAAGCTTTTGAGTTTTGGTTAAATGGCGGGAATGTGGCAGCGTGCCAAATTTTAATTATTAACCACATGATACATAATTATTGTCTCAAAGGTACATTGTCCAGTCTGTCCCAAACGGCACATGTTTCATAAGAGTCAGAGTCTGGAGACATCTATGTGCAAATATTAGGACATGCTCGTAGTGCCACTTAGTGGCAACAGGAAATCTGCAGTATGTGATAAACAGCATCTGATGTACATGAATTTTCATTGGTGGTTCCAAACGTGGTATGCAACAACATAACATGTAATTAGTGTGTGTGTTCTCGTACACCACCTAGTGGGCACAGGAAGTGATAACAGCCAAATTTGAATGTGGGCTGTAACATCCCAATGACTGCAGGGAATTCTGCACCACGCCTGACTGCCAGCACGCTTGCACTGCACCAATGTCTGCCAAGGTGCAAGGACCCCATCATTACTGCTTGCAGCTTTAATTATTATCAGAATCAAATTTATTGGCCAAGTACGGAACCAGTCAAACGTTTGGCGTGTCCAAACTTTTGACTGGTATCGTATGTGTACACATACAAGGAATTGGCAGTTGCTGATACATTCTTTATTTTAAAACCTTTGTTACCTAGGTTAGAATAATGTAATTCAAAATCATTCCCAATAACCATCACTATTCACACAGAATACGGAGGTTGCACAGGTAGTCCAGCTCCAGGATGGCACATCAATACGTGCCATTGCCAGAAAGTTTGATCTGCCTCCCAAAACAGTCTCAAGAACATGGAGGAGATTCCAGGGGATAGGCAGTTACTCTCGGACAGCTGGACAGGGCCATAGGAGGTCCTTAACCCATCAGCAGGACCAGTATCTGATCCTTTGTGCAAGGCTGGCCAGGATGAGCACTGCTGGAGCCCTAGAAAATTACCTACAGCAGGCTACTGGTGTGAATATCTTTGACCAAACAATCAAGAACAGATTTCATGAGAGTAGTCTGAGGGCCCACAGATGAGAGCAGGTTCACCCTGAGTACATGTGACAGATGTGAAAGGGTCTGGAGAAGCTGTGGAGAACATTATGCTGCCTGCAACATTGTTCAGCATGACCGGTTTGGTGGTGGGTCAGAGATTGTCTGGGGAGGCATGTCTATGGAAGGATGCACAGACTCTACAGGCTAGGCAACAGCACCCTGACTGCCATCAAGTATCAGGATGAAATCCTCTGAGCCATTGTAAGACCCTATGTGGTGCAGTGGGTCCCGGGTTCCTCCTGGTGCACGACAATAGGCAACCTCATGAGAGGAGAATATGCAATCTTCCTGGAGGATGAAGGAATTGATCCCACTGACTGGTTCTCTCACACTGGCCCTCACGCTTGCCTCACCTAAATCCAATAGAACACCTCTGGGACATTATGTTTCAGTCCATCCAACACCGCCACATTACACCTCAGACTGTCCAGGAGCTCAGTGAAGCCCTGGCCCAGATTATGGAGGAAATCCCCCATGATACCCTCCGTTATCTTATTAGGAGCATGCCCCAATGTTGCTGCTGCAATGAAATTTCAGCAAACTGGACTAGCCCTCCTCATATTTTTTTCACTTTTTGATCAAGCAATGTGGCATCCTTTCGTTCTTTTTCGTTCCATTAGCCAGTCCATGTCAGTATTTCCCCCAATTGAGATCTGATGTGTTTTCAATGAATTTCTTTAATTTTTTGAGCAGTGTACCTCCACCACTGATACCTTTGAATAACTCTGCTCAGCCAGATAACTAGAGCTTTAGGATCAACGGTGTAGAGTTCCTTTAAAGAAACTCGGCTTTTGCACAATCCTCCTTTTCATCCAAGTCTATTAAGGAAAGGATCATGCTCCCCTATGGGTTGAAAATGTCTAGATTTTATTTTATTTTTCTTGCCAAGAAGTGGATTCTAAGAAACTAGTCTTTCATATGTTCTATTTATATACTGATGGGATGGTCTGGTTATTGAATGATGGGTGCATGTATATATGGAGGTTGTACAGTGTGCATGTTTCTGTGGGTGGGGAGTGGGGCTCAGGGAGCTTTAGGTTATGTATATATTTTTCTGTTTGGATCTAGTACATTTGATATGTATTTGTATTTTAAAGCCTATTTACATTTGTTTTTATTTTCTTATTTTTATTTCCTTTTTTCACATTTATCTATTTTTTCTTTCATATGGAGGAAGAGTCTTCACTTTAGAAACATAGAAATGGGTTAAGATGGATAAACACTGTAATGGATAGTCAAGAACTGACTGATTAAATGCTAATCAACTTTATTTTAATCACTAAACTATAAAAATATGCCCTGATTGGTTCCATTGCCAATATTTAGGAATGCCCCAGACACATTTCATTTAATTGAAACAGTGACATCATAAAATAACATAAAAGACAAGTGGGAAAATGAAAACAACCAATAACTTGAATGCCAAGAGGCAAAAATATATCTGCATGTCCTTCCAGTGGTGGTACAGTAAAAATGGTCTCAAGAGCTTGGAAAAATAAAAGGCGACTGAACTTCTTTGTCCCAAATATTTAAAACCCCAGTGCGGGACGTCCCCTTTGGAGGTGGTTGTTGACCCACTATTAATCATGTGCTTCATTACATCAGCCAAGGTGTGAAAAATGGCGTGGGTCATTACCACCAGTGGTTTCGGGTGAATCCATTGAGAGATCTTTGCCCGCTGTATCATGTGACCTATCAAGGTCAGCTGAAGTAAGGTGTCAGTGGGGGTCAAGGTGCCTGGGAAAGGATCTCAAGACTGCACTGTGGGGGGCTGACAGCTGGTGTCGTAAGCCACCACCTCTGTTTAATGATGGTCGTTCACAGTGGACACAGATGGCTTCTTTTACTCCTCTTTCAAACCATCTGTCTTCCCGGCCAAAATGTGAACATTGGCTTCATAAGAAGAGTGTCCTTTATTCTTTAGGTGCAGATGTACAGCTGAGTTCTGTCCTGTCGAGGTGGCTCTTCTATGTTGTGCCATGTGTTTCTGGAGTGGTTGTTTCATTTCTCTGATGTACAGGTCCGAGCATTCCTCACTGCACTGCACAACATACACTGTGTTACTTAGCTTGTGCTTGGGTGTGGCTGGGTCTGAAGCACACTGGGATGTCATGCTACCTCGTTGGTGAAATCAGTCCAGTCATCGTCTTTTTCAAGCTCTTGAGACTCCCATGACCTGGATGACTGAGAGCCTACACAGATAGTAGAAATAAATTCCTGGATGAGGTTGATAAGTGGTGTATTTTTATTAAGAAATCCATATAAATTAAATAAAAAAGAGATTACAGAAATTTTAGATACAATCTTATTGCACTGCTGTCAGGAGTAACATTGGTACTAAACTAAACTGTAATAAAAAATGCACAGTTACTAGAACTGATGTAGAGAACTAGACCACACGTCTCCTTGAAACCCCACTTTTTGTCATTTCTTCTACTTCTTATATTTTTTATTAGTACGACTTCTTTAAGGTTTTGTAAACAATTCCCTATTAACATTTTGCTCTTGCCTGTGAAAGATATTATTCAGTCAGACACTCAGTCAACTGCAAATACCAGCCTGCAACTTCTTGTACTGAATACACAGGCTTGCAGAAAATGCAATACAACAAAGCAGTCAGTTTTCAAAATGAGTTATGGATCATGGCACAGTTCCTCTGCACTGGAATGTGCAATTTTCCTCTGTATTAAAACAGTAAGTGAAGTATTTGAATGTTTAGTTATTTCAAAATAAATTGTTTTTCTTAACTGTGCTCAGACCCTGCCAAGGCACTGAAAATGCCCGAGGAAACATACCTCCCCACAGGTATGGGTGGTGTGGTCTCCTGCCCAGTGATAGCTCAGCCTCCGCTGCTGCGCGTGGATTGGATAAAGGATGGCGAACCACTCGACCTGTCTTTGGTAATGAGAATAATAATTTCTACATTACTGCACATTTCCCATAATAATGGCCAGCCTTCGCTGTGTCCTTAAAAATTTCTGTCCCCTATTTTGCGCACCCAGCACAAGTCTATTGATTCCTGATACTGCAAAACCTCAGAGGGAAACACTCGTTGGAACGATTTGTTTTCTATTAAGTCCGGAACGTACAATTTATCCTAAACTGCTGTAAGCTTTATCGATAGCTGTGAGCATTTACTATATTTATTCACTATTTATTTATGTATTTAACATTTTAAAAGCACATTTCCTCTGTTGACTCATCAAAATATACTCAGTTTCTCAGGTCTAAGGCCATTCAATTACATACATTTTAATAGAGTGGGGTAATTTGTTCAGTCTTAAAAGCTTTGAAAGCCATCCCAAAGGCATTTCTTACTGCCCCTTCTGCGCTAATCTTTTTCAATTTTTTTCCACTTTCACTTCAATCTACTGCTCATCTCATCTCATTGGATAAATGGGTGTAAGAACCATTATAGATGAGGAAAAGAGAGTAGGACATCCTGGCATTTTTTCTTAGCCTTTGTTCTTTTTAAAAAAATCATATAGTTAGTCATACTTGCATATATATATATATATATATATATATTTTACAAAGTAAGAGCCTGGGAAGCAACTTTTAAAATCAAATCATTTCCATTAATTTTGTGTGCAAAAGATCCACCCACTTCCCTTTTCCCCTCAACTTCACACAGCGAGTTGACCCCCTCCTCAATGCTTTATGTCTGAGCCGCGGACATGTCAGCAGATGAGATGCACCACAGGAAATGCAATAGATTCCTGCAGTGTGAGACACAGGCGCTGAAGTCAGGCTGTTATTCTGCCAATTATTCCAATTCTACTATGGATGTCACAAGCTCTCATACCCACAGTAATACTTTCTCACAGCCTCATTCGGGGGGGGGGGGGGTTTGACTTCATTAAACTGAGTGGCAACCTTTTGCACAGTCAAAGCTAAACACAAGCCTTCCAACTGTGGCTTAATGGAACAAAAAATGACTCAAAGCTTTGCAGACCATTTCTGTTATGTGCGTTTGGACTGACCTTAAAGGGGGAAATTGAAAAAAATAAATCCTTTCTAATCAGACAAAGACACCATCACCCTATCTTTTCTCATTTATTGTAAATATTGCCTCGCCAAAGCTGCGCCACAATTAAATTATGCACGCTTATAGAAATTTGGATGTGATCTGTGTAGCGGGAACCGTAGGATTGTGGCAAGCAAATATTAAAAACTTTACTTCTGCAAATCCTTCACACATATCTGAAAGGCGCATATGTCGCTTGCTTGGTTACAGATTTTTCTACTATTTAGCTCTTTGAGCATCTTGCCTATTCCTTGCATAAAATATGTTTTTTTTTTTACATTTATGTTATGTATTATTCAACATTGTGTGTCCTAGTTCCTTTCAGTCTTTTGCTGTCAGAGTGCTGTAAGAATTGTGCATTTCTCTCAGTATCCAGGATGGACCTTGGCATCAGATGGCTCTTTGTTCATGGCCACTGTCAATGATGATGCAGCAGGCATGTACAGATGTACTCCACACAACAGCTATGGCACCATGGGCACACCTGGGCGAACTAGTGTAATTCTACAGGTTAGTGTGCAGTCCAGGCCACCTGGGTCCTGGGTCACCAGAGAGATGCTGTGTATTACGTGAAGCCACTGTAATGATTAATGTAAGGCAGATTACATTTCAAATACCATTTTTGTTGTTCAGATATGACCTAAAAACTCATCAAACCTGCCACCGAATCTCTCCTTCTTGTATGACTGAGCTGTCTGTTGCAATACTCTGAGATTTTTTTTTTTTAATTAGCCACAACTGAATCTGTCACAGCGAATTAAAAACTTTAAGAGAAACGACATTTTATTGACCTTTTTACTCTGACGTGAGTCCTCTGACATTAATAGAAGTCAACTCAGAGTAACTACAATGGTGGCACTATTGGGGAGTTAATTGTGTGGCTAATCCTTTTGTTATTAAGATAATCTCGTCCAAAGCGGCAGTAATCCAGTCTTAAAATCCATTGTTGGCATCGCTGCAGTCTCCTTAATTCAGCTATATTGTTTTGGCAATTCACAGGACCCCCCATCATTCAGCATCACTCCGGAGAAGCAGTACAAAGTGGAGGCTGGTAGAACCCTGCGTATCCCCTGTCAAGGAAATGTGGACCCGACAATTAAAATGACCTGGAGCAAGGTAAATTACCCACTATGGGTTATTTAAAAAGCAAGCTGTCCTGTTTTATTCATGTCACTGCAAATGCATACAAGGATCTTCGTTTCATGCTGTTTACTCAGAAATCAGACTCAGACGCACAATTTTAAATACAGTATGAGTCAATGCTTACACAGGACAGACAGAGTGCATATGATGCAGCCTTTATGTATTTAAACAGATACATTTCCAGTTATGGTTTTCCTCATGCACTTTTCTAAATGAATAAAGACAATATTTTTCACTCTTCCACCCTGCATCCCTTTGACTCATGGTGACTCATCCTGCACTTAGGGATGTATACATAAATTTATCCAGTCAAACATGTTGAGGGGTGACTGCCTAACCCCTCCCATCCTATAAATCTGCACTTGACCTTAGCTTGTGGGTAGTAGTAGCTGGCGGAGCTGTATCATGTAGGAGGCATGTGTTTTGATTGCAGTTGGCAAAAATTTTGTTTAGGTTTCCAAAGGACAGCGTTCGAGGTCTAATTTATTCACTTCTAGTTGATCCTCCTCCTCCTCATCTAAGGACACGGATAAAGGAGGCGTGGATGGATACAAACAGTCGTGCACAGTTCTATGGTATGTTGCACTGTAGGCGCTTAACGTGCCATCTTCTTAGTTATCTGAAGAATTTGAGCATATTCCCTGTATAATAATATCTTACACATATTTTCTGGTTCATTTGAAAATAAGTCACATTACAGAAATAAGAGATGTGCTTGCTGCCGTTTGACTAAGTCTAAGAAGTAACGAGACCAAATGTTGATGAGTTCAGCCAGAAGCAAAATCAGTGCATCAGTGTTTTTCCTCGTGAGAGATTGAGACCAGTCAGCACTTGAAAGAGCAACTTTATCACCACTTTTTATTATGAAATCAGCCACTTCTTAAATAAAAAAGCACGACCTCAAATCCACACTTGCAGAAACGGGGACAGGAATCAGATGGTTATATAACTAAGTTGATATGCGTATTGTAAAATTTACTAACTCAGATTTAGCGTAAATCTACTCTTTAACTTCCTTTGTTACTACATTTCAAATCCAGTTACTTGGAGTATCAACAGATTCGTGAAGTCTTAATTTGAAGCTTTGACTGTTGCCATCATTTTTGAAAACCAGACACTGTAAATGAGGCATGAATCTCAGTCAGGGATCCTGCATGTTTACATGCTAGCCAATTAAATATTGTGTCAATGCATCACACGCTGCATTATCATCTGTTTTATGGGGAAATTATGGTTCAGCAGCGGTACAGTACAGTGCTTGTAGTCTATTTGACCGCGTGTCAAAAACAAAGAATGCAGCCACCGTCTGTACTTTTCATACTGTATTTTTTTATATTTGATTTTTTTTTCACGCTTCTTCCATTCCTGTTAACCAATCACCGTTCAGCCGACACATGTCATCCACAGTGAGCAACGTGCAGTTGTAATCGTGGAGGACTTTGCAGTGGTTGAAATCCCGTCTGCAGGCTCTCCTCTGCAAACGGACACAACTTCAGTAGCATAAATCAAACCTCACTCTAAATGGGACGTAGCCACCCTGACTCAACCTGTTTGTGAAGTCTGTTTTGAAGCCTAAATTTGATCTTTCACCATCTTAATTTCTTCTAAGCCAGATATCAAAAGCAAGGCGTGGATC
Source organism: Cichlasoma orientale (assembly GCA_034780415.1). Classification (NCBI taxonomy): domain Eukaryota; kingdom Metazoa; phylum Chordata; class Actinopteri; order Cichliformes; family Cichlidae; genus Cichlasoma; species Cichlasoma orientale. The sequence continues at coordinate 712,955 of JAVDPK010001425.1, read as the reverse complement.
TGAATGAGAAACCGAGGATGTTCCAACGTCATGCCCGACTTTATCACGCCCCTCCTCCCCCACTGGCCATTAAAAGAATTGCAGATTTTAGGCAGTTCTGCATTAGCTTTTCAGACCCAGAGGGACACATTCATCTTTTATTTACAGTGTGTTGCAATAGATTAAAAAATAATTCTTGTGAAGTACATCAGTTAAATACGTTAATTGGCTTGTGTCTGATTTGTAATCTGTTTGTCCCAATAAGTTTGTGAGCATATTGAAAGTTAGAAGATTTTTCCGTCCGTCCATGCTACACGTACGCTTGATTTAGACCAATGCAGAGATTTCTTCCGCGTGTGAATGGTCTCTGTGTTTTCAATAGGTCGACCTGGCTCGTCGCATTTCCTACTCCGTAGAAGCCGATGGCTCTTTGCTTCTGCAGCCTCTGATCAAGGACCACCAGGGGGTGTGGGAGTGCAGCGCTTCTAATCGTGTAGCCTCAGTAAAGACCAGCACACAAGTGTTTGTCCTGGGTGAGTCCTTTCTAACAATACCGTAACCACACAGTGATTACATGAGCTGTGTACATTTTTAGTTTTTACTTTCCCAAATTATTTTCTGTATACCTGTGTAAACCTCTATTACACCCAGCACAGGCCAGATGCCTGTGCCTCCACTCCGCCTCCGATGGATAAATGTGGTACAGAGAGAGATGGCCTCTAAACTCCAGGTAGTTGAAGTGCTGGCTGATTTCCACCAACACCTCTCCATTGCCTCCATTACAGGAACCAGTCCCCATGCGGCTACCTCTCTGTCCGTGTCTCCAGGGGTGAAGCAGGCCAACATATCCTGGGAGGCAGGCTTTGATGGAGGATCAGCACAGACATTTTCAGTTTGGTGGGTGTAAAGCCACCCACTTTCTCTTCGGGCAGTAACCATGGCAGCCATCGACAGCAGTGGTATCACTCTATTGATCTCCGGAATGAGGAGTTCATTTATCTGTTATCACTTGTTGGCAGCTACAATAAAAAACGCTGCTACAGAGCATAACTTCATAATGCAGTGGCCATGCTAGCTACAATAGAAGGCTACTGACAAAAGAGAGGATAATCTGCCTACTTTTTTTCCCCTGTGAATCAGCACTTTTGTACTGATGAATCATAGATGAATGAATTTTGTTTTAGATATGCTTCTGAGGTGATGTAGAGGATAAAAAAAGAACCTTAAATTGCTGGAACTTGGACAAAAACAAGCAGAATTGTACTGATAGGAATCATGATGTCTGTGCACAGTGTAAAAAAAGAAAGTTCAATAGTATTGCACGAGTAAAAATAAAATTCACAAATTAAATAGAAAGCTATATTTAGATCATCATGTTTTTGTAATGTCAGAGAATACTGGTGAAGATGAGCAGAAAGGTCTTCCTAAGGCTCACATGAGAGGGAGCTGGATCAGTGCTATAGTAAGGAGCACATAAATAAATCTAAACTACTTCAAAAAATACAAAAATAGATCAGCCATTCCGGATTAACACCCTCCCAGGTCTTGGCTGCAGCTTACTTTGATAGCCTGTGGTCACAGCGTGTCTTGCTGTGGCCACAGGTTAAATGAGAAAAGCAAGACGGAGATCACCTTACTTTATGAAGTTCACGATATGAGGCCATTAGGGTAGAATGTCAACTATATCTCCATTTGTTCAAATGATGTCTAAAATTGATTAAAATATGTTCTTTTGTTGCACTTTGTGGCATCTGGCAAAATAATTTTTAACACTCATGCAGATGTGTTGCAGCTCTTTGGGCAGATATTCACAGGAACAGATTTTTTTTTTTAATTGCTCTTAGAAATGGAACTAGCCATCGTTTGCAATTTGCGTAATAAAAGGGGAACTGCTTAATGCAGGACAGAGTAATATAAAGGTATCTAAGCTAAATTCAGTGTACACTTGACAATCAAAAGAGACAGTCACCAGGACCACGTTAATGTTACCAATATCACTGATGCCACTTCACTGGAGTCAAAAAGTTCCTTTTCTGAGAATGATATTAATACTTTTAGTGCAGTTTTGAATGGGCGAATAGGGTATTTTTTAGCCTTAGGGTCAGGTAATTTTCTCTGTAGAGAAAAAACAAAACGTGTGGAACCTCAGCTCTGGTAGAAACATAAAAATCACTATAATTGGAGTTGCAAGCTCTCTGTGCAATAGCACAGGATACATTAGTGCCATCTCTGCCACACATTCTGGAGCTGATGACGAATATGAATGTTTAATGAAACCTACTTCTCTGTCATGTTTCATAAAATCAGACTCCCAGAATTCCCCGCTCCTCCTTTGTTCTCACTCCTTTTCTCTCTGTCCCTCTTCCTCTGCAGGGTGAAAAAGATTTTAGCAAGTGACGATGATGGGAAGCGAGACTGGTTCTCTGTGCCCGTCCCCCCCTCCTCCGGCAGCAGGTTTCAGGTGACAGGCCTGTCTCCTTCCACCGATTACCAGTTCAGTATCCTGTCTCAGAATAAAATGGGAACCGGCCCCTTCAGTGACATCGCCACCGCACGGACGCTGGGTCAGTATCACCCCCCCCCCCCCGGTTTTATCTAAATCTGTCTACGGAGCCGCAATTTCGAAGGCTGATCTTATTTTGTGCCAAAATAAGATCAGCCTGATTCATTGAGCTCCAAAGCTAACGAATCTATTATCAGATGTTTGTATTCCTCCTCACTTTCAGCTGCAGCTAATTAAGGTTAATTCTGCCCAAAGGCCAAAAGCAAACTTTAGCTGTTGTGTGATAAATATGCTAGTCAGCGCTCAGCCGCAATAATAATGTTCTTGCAGTTCGACTAACTTTCTCTGTGTTTGGAGAAGTGTGTAAGATACTCCATCAGTTGGCCTAATCCCCAGCACAAACCTAAACATCCTATTCAGCCATGAATTCCAATGCACAGAAGATGAGCCCTAATGGGTTCATCCCATGGATTCCAGCATCTTTCACATTTCCAGAGCAGTCCAATAGCACATTTATTAGTTCGCATACATTTGGGCGGCAAATATAGAAATTAACTATATATTTTTTCTTGCGTGTTGCTTCTTGTCTCTCCATCGCTATCTTTAGATATAGACTTAAAACGCCAAACAAACTCAAAACAAAAAGTTTGCACAGACACTCCTATTCTTACAGCTTTCGGTGGCTTCATTTAAGTTTTCCTGTAGTGTCACGAACTGGAAAAAAAAATACAAAGTGCTGTGAAAACGTATTCACCCACTTCCTGATTTCTTATTTTCTGTGCATATTTGTCACAGTTACACATCAAACTGATTTTAATGTTAGGCAAAGATTACATGAGCACATACAAAATGCAGTTTTTATTCACTTACGGGGGGAAAGCTACCCAAACCTATCTGGCCCCCTAAATCGAATACATGGTCGTGCCACTCTTGGCAGTGACACATAAAATCTGGATTTTTGAGTGGTTGTGAAGGTCAGTTCCTGCATGCGCTAATAAACAATCAGTCACATTCAACAGTATATTTAAAATCTTGAACACCTGGCGAAAGATATGAAAGACACAGATATATAAAAATCACTGCTTGATCATTTAAAGTCCACAAAGGATTGTGGTTTGTGTTTTGATTTTATGACCACCAGCAAAAATAGCATCAAAAAGGTATTTCACTTATTTCCAAGCAGGCCTTTTGGGATGGATAAAATGGGTCTAACAATTTGCTGGTTGGATATTTGATAGCTGGTTAGTCACTCTAATAACTCAGCTTTCAGTGTTATTTCCACGGCATATAACATATAAAAGCTAACACATTATTGAATTGAGTAGAATTTTAGTCAGAAACCACTATGGTTATAATGGAAAGTCCAACTGTGGTTCTTAGCATAATAATTCCAATCACAGAAAGTGACAGTATTCTCAGTGATTTATATTTATTATGATTTTAGCATTTCTTGTTCCTGGTTTTTACTTAGCCATTTGCTGTTGAATTGATATGGTGAATAAAGTCACCACGGCTCATATGCACCCCATTAAGATCTTCTGAGACCTGTAATTATGTATTCTAGAACTTGCACTTCCAGGGGATTTGTGCCACCTAAAGATTCTGCTGCCAGGAGGCTGAGGGGCAGCAGGCAGTATTTCCACAGGGCTGTACTGTTTTCTGACTTTAAACTAATAATGTCCCCATCAGCCTATACCAAATACTGCTAAGACACAAAACTGAGTTAATAAACACATTATATAAAGCTTAGCATGTTAGCACTGTCAGAGCATGTTAGCATTTATCTCAAAGCACTGCTGTGCCTAAATACAGAGAGCTGTCAGCATGGCTGTCACTCTTTGTCATGTTTAACCTTTTTTTTTTCTTTCAGCACTGGGCCATATGTTCAGAGGTATTTTATGTGATTTGTGATTTCTGGTGTCGTAAAAAAATATCAAAATTTTGCTTGGGGCAAAAACGCAGCATTTATATACCCAGTGGCACTATTCTTTTCTTAATAGTAGAATGGAAAGTACATTAAAATGTGTTTAATCTGATGCTCTAGCCCAGTGAAGGCCAGGGCAGTGGATGGTGCAGTCAGTGGAAATGTTGTTAAATGCCGATTAGTTTGGGTTTTTTTTTTCCACTAGAAACATTTTATCATTCTAGTCATTCTGTGAGACATCTGAGAGATCATGGAAATTCCTTTGAAGGTTAAATCCACTGGAAGTTAAAGAAAACAAACATTTCGATTTTTATTTTTTAAATGTTTTTTTTTTTTTGGGAGCCAATAAATAAATAAATTAAGGCTCAACTCTGGTGAAACAAAATACCCGATGATGTTAGTTTCTCCTTGTTAAACATTCATCACATCAGTTAATTATCACCAATATGAAGAGTAACTTCCATCCATAAAGATGCTGTCTCAGTGATTTCAGGAGGGATGCGCCTTGTGAGAATTTTAATGCTGCACGGATGGATGGATGGATGGATGGATGGATGGATGGATGGATGGACCAATTGTGTCTTGAATTTACCAAACTTCACAAAGATGACTCTATATTTCCTGTTTGTCAGACTGCAAAAGACTAATGTCAACCTCCCTCGTATTCCACTCACATTCTGAAGATTGAGCATCAGTGGCTGTAGCAATTTCCTCTGGTGTAATTTAATTTTTCCACCAGAACATATCAAGCTGATCGACTGAATCTCTTTCTCATTCTCTCTGCATCAGATCCTCCACCAAGGAGAAATAAACTAAAGCCCCCTGCGTCGCTGTTAGCTAATCAGGGTTCAGCAGGTGTTGTTCTGCAATGGTCCCTTCCTGAAGCTCAGCACCCTCCCATCGCCGGCTTTGTTCTCCAATCCCGCACCGAGCGAGGGGAGTGGTTTAATTTGGACGAGGACATCAGTGCCAACAGCAGCGAGATAGTGGTTCCGGGTCTGCACAAGGTAACAAGCCAGACGTGCCGCTCCCTGCGAGACTAATCAGTCCATACTGCCTGTTGAATGCCTTTGAGATTTTTGTCTGGGCTACACAGCCTTGGTTTTACTTTTTCAGACTCTCAATTATGCACACTTCGTGGCAGTCATCACTTTTCAGTCATATTTCAATCTGCATGCACTGCCTTTTTTTTCTCTCTCCCCCCCCCCCCCAGTCTGTTTCATCCTCCTTTTTTGTCTCCTGTATGGGCCTACATGAATTCAAATGAAAGTCAGTAGCATTGCAAGCACAGTCCGGTGTTGACAAAGTGTGGTTTCATCCTCTGTCCTCCCCACTGTGTGTGTTTGTGTGTGTGTGTGTGTGTGTTTGTGTGTGCGCGGATGCTGGTCTCAGGACTGTGTGTACGAGCTGCGGCTGCTATCTCGACGTGGGGACCTGCTGAGCGAGCCCAGTCCATCAGTCAATGTCTCCACCGTGGGTAGGTTCGGTGCGCAACCCTGCTCGCTTCACATTTGTGTCCCACCCTGTGTTTGAACTCATCCCACTCCCTTAGTCTCCTTGTCTAACTCTTTTTCTCTCTTTTTCTATTTCTTATCCCAACCCTCTGTTCCCAGCATTAGACTAAAATTAGAGCAGGGCCTCAGGGAAAGCTGTCCATTAGAAGCCTGAATGATAGAAATGGCTCCACTAATAACTTCTCAAAAGAGTTAGTGATTGAATTTGCACTTTTCTTATTATTGTGTGAATATGGCATGAATGTTACATTAGATAGAGTACAGAGACATCAAACAGAGGGATCCGCAGCCCCTAATGGTGTGGGACCATCAGCACCAGAAAAGGGTCCTGTTGATTAACACAGCTCCGCTGATAACCTCAGTTTTACATCTGACTGAGTAAATGATGTAAAATAATTAAGTTTATGATTTGATGCAGATCATCATTATCAGGGATGTAGATTGGAGATTAAATCTACTTAATACCAAACCAAATGCCAGAGTGAAGTTTTAAATTCATTGTTTTAGTATTATCAAGCAAATATTTAGTTCATCCTATATATTTTTACATATTTAAATAATTATGACCAGACCAGTCTACTGTTAAACTTGTGTCTCAGGTATGGAGGTCTACCCCTCCACATCCCGGCTCCTGGAGTTCGTCCCAGAGCCATTGCTGGCCGGTGTCCTGGGTGGGGTCGGCTTCATGTTCTTGGCCCTGGTCTTGCTGCTGGGGTCCGCCTGTGTCATCAGCCGCAAGAGGAACCAGCGTCGCAGAAAGAAGAAAGATGGTAAAATGCTCCTCACTCCAGAGACTCGGCAGACACTCACTTTGATGAACTGCATCATGAATATCATCATTTATTCAATAAAATATTGAAAGCGCTTTCAATCCATTATATAAATCATAACCCACTGCATGGATTTGGCGCTCCTCTTGTCCACCCCTTCGTCCATTCAGTTGTAAAAGTTATTGATGTCATTTACATTACTTGCTAATTAGGGTAATTTCTCATTAGTGGCTGATAAATGTAAGTGTAATTAACTTTTTGGACAAGCCTGGGTGCCTTGGGACCTGTAATGGGCTCTTATTAGGGTTGATTATGTTTTTACTTCTTGGTCAGTGTGGTTGTATCCTACTGAGTCAGATACCATCTTGCCCCTCTCCCTCCCTTTCAGAGCCCCCAACTGCCATCTATAAATGTTCCCCATCAATGTAAGTACCCCTTTATCATTTCATTATAATACCACCCATTGACCTTTCTCTCTGCTTTCCTTTAAGTGTGCTGAAAATGCCAGCACTTCAGTTATTTTCTATTGCATATCTTTGTTTCCTTCCTCATCCTCATCTATTGCTGCTGCTGCTGCTGCTGCTGTTTTGGTCTCTCTGTCTATATCTCTCCCGCCCCCTCTTTCACTTTCACTCAGTCTTATTTTCTCGGCCTCTATTTCTCTTCCTCTCACACCTCCAGTTTTTCTTACAATTTTCTTCTGTCACCCCTCCCTCCCCCTCCTTTTTCTCTCTCTCCCTCACAGAAAGACTTCAGGCACCAGCACTCCAGACAGTGTGCTGAAGAAAAGCCTACTTCCAGCCAGCTCCCACTATCCCACATCTTCCTATACCACCACCTCCTCCTCTTTGCAGACAGACTGTTCCTCATTTAGCACGGAGAATAATAATCAGAGGAAGCATCTTATGTCCAAGTACAGCAGAGACAGCCTTACTAAGACAACCTCTTCTCTAATTTCTCCTTCAATTGAGATGATCTCTCGAGGTCCAGATGGGCGATTCACACTCCCACCATATGACACTGAGACTCTGAGTATTCACAGCAAGAAAAGTGTAAGGTATGACCAACACTCTAAAGTTCGGAGGTCTGTGTCACTGCACTCAGAGAGGGAAGACAGGAAAGAACTGCCGTTTGTGCTTTCTGTTGATCTCCCACCTTGCAAGAAGTCAAATTATGAGGTCTTTCCTGATCGCAGCAGCTTGTACTCTAACAGCAGTTTGGCCACCATTTATCATCACGACAGAGAAATAACTCCTGTATTTCCAGTGCTTCCACATATCCGATCGAGCCTCGGTCAGCCATGTACAACTGCGAGCAGTCTGGTGCTCCAAATGGAACACGAGAGGGAAAGGGGGAATCTGCATCGCTGCCTGAAACTGGCTCAGGAGAGGGAGGAACTGGAGAGGGAGCTGCGGTGGTACACGCTAGAAAGAAACTCCACAAATCGGGAGCAATCAGACTTGAAGAGGAGGGAAAGTGGTGGCGATGAGCTCGTATGGGAATACAAGAGCAGCACCTTGCCGCACAGACACCCCCCAGGCAGCAAGGAGAACCGCTGTCTGTCACCAAGCTTTTTATCATCATCTTCTGCCTGCTGGGAAACGCATCCTCTTGTTTCACCTCCCACTCTGATCCAATCCAGGACCCATCTGAGTGCATCATCACCTGCAACTCCTTCATATTTAAAGTCCAGCAACAGTCATTCTTCTCAGTTTTTTCCCAAACAGACCGCCTTCCAATCTGAGGAGGCAGGCAGTTTTTCGAAAGACAGATTAACTCTCCCACATCTTCCCCTAAAGCACCAGAGACATGAAAGAGTAGGGGCAGCACCAGAAAGCTATAATGATTCACCGCAATCCACAGGCCTAGATATGCAAACAAATGATTCATGTTCTGAGGCACAGAGACAGAACAATCTTAGTCATGGCAGCCTTTCAACATTGTCTTTCTACAGCAATAAATACACTGAAAGATCTAATTCAGCTCTTGATGCAGTGCCAGACTCTTCAAAAGTGGAGGTAGTGCTCCCCAAGCGCACTGATGAAGATTTGTGTGTTGAGATGAGTGTGGATGAGCCAGAGTATGAGGCGTGTGTTATGCAGCCTACAAAGCCTATGCTGCACCAACGAATTGCATCTCATGTACAGCAAGGGCACTCAGTGACCCGCAGAGGCTTGCATGATGATATGAGGAGGAGCACAAGCTTTAACTGCCAGGCCCCTGTTTCTGTGGAGGATATTTTCAGGGTCCCAGATTGCCCACAACCTTTAGAACCACAAATATGGAAAGGTGTGAGCCAAGGCTCTAAAATATCACTGTCTAAGCAGCGAAGTCAGAGCCTAGACTTGAGAAGAAGGAAGGAAAGCAATTTCCTGACTCCTGATGCGTGGATAGAGTCTCTTAGCCAAGAAAACTTCTCCGCTGCATCATCCTGTCCTCCAGACTCTCTGTTCCGGAAACCTCAGAGTTCTGCTCCTAGAAAGATTTCCAGATCTCCTGCAAATGATCCTTCTGCCCCCCAATATGCCACCTATTTACCTCCTGCTGTGGACTCTATATTTCCAAAGAGTCATCCAGAGAGGCTCACACCAAATCATGATGTGCCTTGTCACTACAAGCCAAGAAGAGAGGCCTGCCTTTTACCCGATGCTGCCACAATGCCAGGGGGCTACCAGGAGGCCATGAAAGCGGCACGAGGTTACTTGGAGTCCGTGAAAGGAGCCACTATATGCTTGCTACCCAACACCGATACTCAAGAGGCACTGGAATTGGAAGCAGAAGGCTACGATGGAGTGCCCGAGTCTGGCAGCAGCTACAGCAGTTATGCCAGCAGCGGCCGAGGAAGCATGGAGCCCAGTAATGGGCGCCTTTCCCTGTGTCACCTTTCCCCAACCCTCATGAGCTCACCTGAGACTATAGAGGACACCCAGGGGAACACAGAGGACATAGAAAATCCCCAAATGGAACCAAGCCAAAGGTATTAAACCATAATGAATAAAGGAAATTATGTTTTATAGAACAAAATGTAGAGGCTTACATTTACAGTTCAAATCAAGCCCGTGTGGTCGATACAAGGCTTTCAAGGTGAGCCTAATACACAATTTAATGTAAGTCATAGAAAGAAATACAAAAAGCACAGTGTGTTTTCAGATTACACCAGTATGCTGTATTGTATAACCACTATTATGAAAATTTAAGAAAATCAAACTATTCTTCAAAAAATATTTTGAAAGTTAAAAAAGTTTTTAAAAAGTATTTTTTTTGTTTAAATGCTTTGTCTAAACTCTGTCAAGGTGCAAGGGTCTCTGATTGTGTTTGTATATTGTGTTGAGTTTTGAAATACATCAAATAAAAAAAGAGAAGCATTTAATCTATTTGAATAAAATCAAGAACAAACATTGATATATTGCATAAAGCATATTAGGCAGAGATAGAAGGAGATTATGGAGAGTTTCTTTGTTCTACAGGAAAGCATTTAATTACTGTTTAACAAAAAATAGTAATAAAGTATATTGGAAGATGTCTCAATAAATATTTACAAACCTTCAGCTTTCTGTTAGTCTGACAAACTATGAAGCAAATATGAAACAATTTATTCTTCACTGAGAGATCTCTCACTTGAAGTGAAGCTCACAGTGCTTTTCCATTTGTAGACAGTCATGAGTGTGTGTGAGTGTGCATTAAACATCCCTTGTTTTGCGACCTCTCCAGGAGAAAGGTCTCTGTAGATGAGAACTACGAGTGGGATGCTGCTGATTTCTGCTCACAGCCTGCTGACCACGATGGTAAGCATTTTTTCTTTTATCATATTCTTGTATGGATCATGTTTTTTGTACAAAATTGGGCGAAAAACTCCAGAAATCTGTCTGTTGAAAATCATTGAGCAATTTGTGTGATTATTTTGTGGTTCATGAGCCTCAAATCAATAGAAAAATCCACACCATTTAACCTGTGGGAATGTAATCCTCCTCATGCATGGGGGCACTGAGGAAGGGCAGAGACAATATGCAAATTGTTTCTGCTTAAGTGTGTGATGACAATGGAACATTTGCTCTCCAGCAGTTCAGATTGTGAGTTGTCTAACTGAACATCAGTAACCATAAATTCAAATGGTAAATGGACTGGTTCTTATGTAGTGCTTTTCTACTCTACATGAGCACTCAAAGACCCATTCGCACACACATTTATACAAGCACGTTCTACATTGAAGTGCTTTCTAGCTAACATTCACACACACGGTCACGCTCTGATGAGCGCATCAGGAGCAACTCGGGGTTCAGTATCTTTGGCATGCAGACTGGAGCAGCCAGGGATTAAAACACCAACCTTGTGATGAGTAGATGACCTGCTCTACCTCCGACTTGTTCTAATGAGTCTTTAATGACATCAGAAAGTACACTGGATATACACTGATCAGGCATAACATTATGGCCACTGACAGGTGAAGTGAATAACATTGATTATGTCTTTATCGTGGCACCTGTTAGTGGGCGGGATATTTTGTCCACAAAGGTGATGTGTTAGAATCAGGAAAACTGGGAAAGCGTAAGGATCTACAATTGTCAGTATCTATCAAAAGTGGTGAACCATATGGTCATGGGTGGCCAAGTCTCACTAATGCACGTGGGGAGCAAAGGATAGCCCAAGTGGTCCGATCCAACACACGATCTACTGTTGCTCAAAAGCACTTAAAGGATCTGTTACTAACATCTTGGTGCCAGATACCACAGCACGCCTTCAGGGGTTTAGTGGAGTCCATGCCTCGACAGGTCAGGGCTGTTTTGGCAGCAAAAGAGGGACCAATACAATATTAGGCAGGTGGTCATAATGTTATGCCAGATCAGTGTATATCACCACTGAATATAAACTTTAATTTAAATACATAGCACCAGTCAAAAGTTTGGACCTGTATATTGATTTAAATTTAAATTTATTTCCTTACAGTGTGGCATGCTCGTACATGGTAGATTTCTAGACATTTCTAGAACTCGTAGCACATTTTTATTTGATCTGGGGATATTTTTTGACTATATATTGCACAGAGAAATTAAGAGAAACTTCAGACGTTTTCAATATTTAGCTCCAGTGAATTCACTTGAAAGCTAACCTGCTGTCAGAAGCCAGTATTTAATATCCAACCCTCAGCCCAAGAGAGTTTCACATCTCTGGGTGTTCAAGATATAAGGGACAAACCTACAGGGTACAGAAATTTAATGAAATGAAATCTGTGGTAAAATGTCAGGAAACTCACAGATACTGTAATTCCTCAATTTCTTCTTACCTACAGGCCTGCTTCCTTCGTTACATCTACCGAAGCCTGATCCGCGCTGCAGCCTACCCGGCATGCAGTGCTCCGCTAAGGCACTGAAAAATTGCAGTCAGGTTTCTCTGCTCCCAGGGCATCAAAGCAGCTGCTCTGCTGAGCCAGAACCAGACACTGTGCTGTTCTGACAGTGCCAGCCTTCGGCACGTCTCACCTGGTGTGTCCTTTCACTTACTGACTCACATCAATGTCGACAAAAAGTGCAAGTGGCAGAATGTGAGCTTTTGTGTGATCAATTTTAGTCCCCCTTTCAACCCCCCAAAACAGGGGGGGCCAGTACAGAACTGCTTTTTAGTTAGAGTATCCTTTTTGTTAAGCTTCAACTGAAAACAATTATTTTCAACACACACGGATCTCAGTAAAAGTAATAGAGCCACGAAACCCTCTCTACCTTCATGCAATGCTTTTTAACTTTGTTTAACTTTGTGACCCGTAACTATCATCCTTTTGACATTTTCTTTTGAGACTGTCTGCCAATCCGCCAATATCAAAGCTTTTCACTGTGCTGATGGATTCACCGTGTTTTCTTGTGTACTTTGATATGCATTCATCATCCAAGGATGACTCAGTAGCCAAACAAAAGACGAAATGATCTCGTTCATGATCAAGTTGCTGGTTCGTTCTGTGATTGAGTTTGAGATATTATCCATCACCTCTGAGTTTAACAGAAGAGAATTTACCGAAATGTCTCTAAGTAATCAAGATTACTAAAATGCTAAAGGTTATTGTGCTGCACTGTTACAGTGTAGCCATCTTTCCAGAATTGTAATTTCCCAGCAGAGATATTTTTTACTAAAAGAAGCTTTTAGAATTTTTAGAATCCCAAACGTCTACTCAGCGTAATGAAAGGCTTCCTCACCACGCTGTCTCCTTGTTCAGTGCAGCAAGACCATTAATTATCTTCAGTAATTGAAGAGGGTCATGTTAGCTAAGATTATATATCTTCTGGTTTATTTTTTATGGTCATAAAGGGAAATTAGCCCTATTAAATTTTGTTGCCTAATTTACCAAAGGTCAATTTACTGGCTAATCAATGTTTTTTTTTTCCCTCCCAGCAACATGTGCTTAAAAACACTTGGGAGGTAAGAGTGCTGCTGAAAAGGGGCACCAGTTGAATGCTTTACTTGTCAGAGGGTATTTTCACACATGCAGGCAAATAGTATATTAATGATATCACCTTGCAAAACTCACTTGTGTGAATTTGTTTTGGAGAAAAGCCAAAATCCAAACCACGATCATTACAAGTTATCTTTACAGAGGGAAACTAAATTTGTGTAGTGCTTTATGATGTGTTTATTAGACGGAGATTGTAGGGTTTTTTTTATAAGTTAAAAAAAAATTTAAAAAAGAGAAAACTTTAGTTAGGGGTGCAATTAAGAATAGAAAGTTGTAAAAGAGATCAGACTGGTGTTGTGTAAGGCTGTAAAGCACTACAACACATAAAGTTTAATCAATGTTATTAAGCTAAACTTTTTTTTGGATATTATGCTGTTGTCAGCGCACACTATTTTAACCCAAATGCGACCGCTCGCAATCATACTTCTGCCGTGAGCTGCAGGATTGCAGATCATCATCAGATGCATGAAGGTGAATGTGGCAGTTTTTCCCGTTCCTGCTATCCATTTCATATTTTGTTTAATGCTAGACTTTCTAAAACACTGACTCACACGTTTGCACTGTCGCTGACCGTTTGGCTCGGAGACATTTTTAGCCATACAGTCGGTAAGCTAAAGGATGCCGTGGAGTAGGGAGGAAAAAGAACACTAAACACTAAAAATCCTGATACTGAAAGGAATTTGCAGCCTGGATCTGCAGAAGGGCACTCAACTAGGGACTGGTGTGCACTTTTATACTGATGACTTCTGTGTTAGTCATCTGTTCAGCCCAGTAAGAATGACATACGCATACCAGGCTTCAGTAACACATGCGTCAGATACTATGTTGATTGACTAAAATAACAAACTGTTATGAAAGCCAGTGGTTCTGAGCAATTCAAGGATAGCGGTTGCTTTTATCCTTTAATACGTCTTTCAATGTAATCCTGCTTTGCTGATTAAGATGAGTATAACTTTTGACCTGCTGGCATGATTGGGTGCTAAGATGTTTGAAGAGTTTGTTTTGTTTTGAGGCACAACAGTGGAACAAATTCATAACATGAAACATCAGTTTTAATTATTTAATGTGGGGAATAATTCCCATATCTAAACGTGCAAATTGTAAAAACAGAGCTTTTTTGCCAGCCTCGCTTTCCTGCTGCAGATTATTTCGTCCTGTAGGATCAAACCGAGCACAAATGTTTCACCGTTTCCCCTAAACCTACTGAGGAAAAACATGCCCGCGCCTCATGCTCTGTTTTCTTCATGAACAATGGAGGAAAGGAAAAGGGGAACAATTGGTTTTGGTTGCTGCACCTCTATCTTCAGGCCTACACATTAGTCAAGCAAATAATTAACTCAGAAGTCTGCAGTGTACCAAAGCATTGTGGGGTATCCATCCTATAATTGAAATTCACTCATAACAACTACATTTACTGCAAATCAATGTTTCCCTTCTGTAGAACATTTTCATTTTCTGGTGTATGTATTGTACCTCTAGTCTGGAAATCCCATGTGTTTCATAGGCAATTTGTACAGCAGTCAGCGCTAGGGTTTTCTCTTTGTTTTTGCCCTACCCTCACAAACCTAACTGGTGATCATGTATAACATATGTGTGTATATTAGAGGATGAAAAACACAACACTGGCTAGTGGCAGCACAGCCAAATAATACACCTCTAAAGAAACCTGTTCGCAAAGAGTTGTGGAGAACAGCGAGGGCTCATAAAGCTGATTGTTATACTGCTACCTTTTTCAGTTATTGTGTGTACTTAGGAGGATTAGCTTCAAAGCGAGCACTCTTTTATTATGGCCATTAAGCAGTGAAGGAATTATTTGCAAATGCCAGGAAGTAACTCTCAAATTTAGAAACCAATCAAGGTTTCACTGAAAGGAGTTTTCACATACAAACTGGGAGGGAAAAAGTGCTTACACTACCTCTGTAAAGTTTTAAGCTTGACATAATTAGAAAGTAACCGGAGACTTATTGAATATCAAAGTTAAACTTTCCATGTCTGGATGCGCTGCATTTAAAACAACTGTGTGATTATAGATGTTTTCAAAATACTGAGATGGTAGAGATATGTAGAAAAATGAGCTGAATTCCAGTGAATAATGCTTTTTTTTTTGGGTCATAGTCTAAGAAATAGTACATATATTTATGGCTTTAAGGCCTATCTTCATAATTTGTCTCTAGATTTTCACATATTTAATTGAATTCCATTCAGATTCTGGTTTGCTCAAACACATTTGTCATTGTTTTTGCTGTAACGAGATATAGAATATAATCTTCTGACAGCTTAAAATATACATTATGCAAAGTCCAGATAAAAATGGAGAGAAAATGCAATTAAAATACTGATTATGAACCACGTTACACTCTTAAAGAAGAAAAAGTTTTCAAAAACTCTGAATTAATCGGCGCTTTAAGTTTCACAAAGCCCCTGAAAACGTGGCATCAGATCGGGCCTTAAATTTCAGCTTGATACATACGTGGATTTGCAGCTCAATATCTTCTGTAGATCTTTGCTTCACACAGACTGCGTAGTAAAACTAGCTTCTCACTCTACTTGATTTGCACAATGTAAACCGCGGAAGCAATCTGTGATGGCGTACAAATATTGAGTCCCATTCTGCTCGTTTGACACTGAGTGGGCAGCTGACTTCACTGACTGATAAAGTACTTGTATTACATATGAACCAGCTTCCAATTATACTAATGGTATTAGTACCGCAGCACCAGACAACCTCCATCCCGAGAAAACGATCTGAGGTAATGTCACAGTCATTTTTTTTAATCCTCTGCAATTCCATTTATTTAGACTTTTATATCACTTTGACATCAGAGATTACGGGGTGGGACAAACACGTATTTCTTGTCTCCGGCTGTGGAGTGGGGACTTTACAATGCAAAGAGCAAACACTGAAAGCGGTAATGAGTGTGTACAAGTGCGGCCTGTGCACAGGTAGTTCAACAGCTTCTTTCAAAAGAAAACACTTGTAGCATTCAAATGGCAGAAATTCACATGATTTCACCAGCGTGAGTACTTGGTGGGAATTAATCATCTTCACGGTCTCTGATTCGTAGGCAAGACGGAAATTGTAGAATAGATTGGACACTATACTGTAGGTGTGTTATGGCTTAAAATTCTATGTATAAATTAACCTCCTCCGATTGGCTGATTAGTTATAAGTTCTTTTAGTTATACTCATTAGTTATAGTATTATTACAGAATTCTCCATTCATAAAATTGACTTCTGACTTAAAATAGAAGCAGAATTTCCTGGGTGACTTTGGCAATAACTCTAATTTTGATGGTAACGGCCAGCGAGGTGTGCCACTACATTTTACTACAATACTAATGCCGGCCACTGTGCAGGAAACAACACAGAAGCAACTCCTTTAGCTTTCTTTGTAACATTTACAGTACAGCCAAACATACATGTGTTGTTTTAGCAACAAATCTCTGATTTCACTTAGCATTTTTTTTGTTACTCCCTACAATTTTTTAACTGATCTACCATCCGCAACGGCAATTCTTAATTTCGTTTCACTCGTTTAATCGTTTTATTGCGTGACAGTTGGCACGAATATAACAGCAACACCGTCTAATTTCATAACTATCGTAACCCCGATATTACAGTATTTTTGGCCACTTGGATGCCAAAACATATTGTTTGATGTTGTGTTAACACAACATCGAAGAAAAGAAGCTACAGGTGATCCCTTCCACTTTGCCACACAGTTGGGTAACAATATATTTTATGTTAAAAAAAATGACCGCAGCTACTTTTCAAAAAGACCAATTTCAGGCAGAATTTTTTTCTCTCTTCCCCCCCCCCATAATCTTAAGTCACTCACTCATGCCCATCTCAAAACACAATTACCGAAGGGAGTTCAGAGTGATCTTTAGTTGTTTTACCTGGAGGCACAATTAAAAGTCACCAGCGGATACTTTTGAAGTCACTGGTTGAAGAATGAGTTCGCAGCTCCGATTAGATATATAATTAAAACAGACAAACAGGTCACTCTGAGATTGAAGTTCATTAAGTCAGGACTCCTGTCAAATAATGCATATGTAATATTAAAGTCATTTAATAAGAAGGATGAAAAGCCAAACATTTGCAGTTTTCTCCTCAAGTGTTGATATGCTTATTTTGTAGTGCTAAAGTATACTAGCTGGATAAAACAAGCATTTTATATATATATATATATATATATATATATCTACCTACCTACATACAGTAAAATACTTTTCCCCTGTGTTAAGTATTTTTTTCTATATTTAACATGCCACTGTAAAAACACTTGATATTAGTAATGAAGATGCCTAATGAGCTGCCAGGCAGATGGGTATAGATCCCACCTGAAACATCCGTGAAATGCACATTAATACATTTCTAGCTGCAGCATGCTGACATTTTCACGCTACGACATCCAGGTTTAACCACGGAGACTTTCATAATTATTTTTTTTGTGCTTTTTTTTTTTTTTTGTCCTTAAGCAAACTATAGCAGGTATTTTATTTTGCATGGCATAACGAATCAGGATGGCAATTAATGCTTGTTGCTGAGGATAAGCTGTGGCTATTATCTCCTGCCAAGTGTAAAATTAGTGCGATTATCAGCAATATTACCATGGAAATATGGTTGGACGTGGATAATTTAAAGATGGAAACCTAAATGGGAGTTTTTCAATCAGTCTATCTACACATCCAGCATTCAGCCTAAGAGGCAAGAATTCACAACATGTCAGCAAAGTTAATTACCTCTCTGAATGCCTCCCAGCAGAGTGTGGAATAATAGCATCAGGGGAGAGAATGACTTTTCTTCTGTTGTATTGCTTTTATTGTACAGCACAATCTTTCTTAACCCCTATTTCACTTTAATTAGGCATTTACCCAAGAGACAGACTTTTGAAAAACATCTGTGTTCTTGTTATCCCAAGGGCAATAACCTTGCAGTGGGTGTTTCTTATTCTCTCATTGATTACAAAGCGTGTTCATCCAGAATTGATGACCTTATTATATGGGGTGGTTTATTGTGTCCTTGAGAAGAAACATTTACCATAAAGATAAGTGAGCTCAATTTTCCGCAGCCGCCATTGATGTGATAAAGCACTTTTTAGGTCTTTGAAATATGACAATTATATTTGACACATATATAATGGATTTATTTGCCAGTTAACTGAATTAACTGTATACTGTATATGACCTCTGAAGCTGATACTCTGAAGGAGACTTATTTTTTTATTATATGGAAAATAAGGTTAAAATCAAGCATGTTTATTCCTCTGAAATATTTGCTTTATTTTCATTTCAACGATTATGTGATGTGAAGCGTTTTAAAAAGTTGCAATAATGTTTACAAAAGTGACTGAAACTACATAAAAGAGCTCATCTTAATGGTAAAGTATGTCTAAATAAAAGCTGAAGATTTCTTGTTTATTTTCAGATGAAGAATTATGATTTTTAATTATCTGCTCACATTTCAAGTTGTATTTTATGTCAGATGTTCAGATTTCTTTGTAAGTATTTGATTATGTTATCAGATTGTGATTTTGTTTCATTTTTTTATATTATAGGCATTTGTTTTGTGTGTAAACGATTACTTTTGTGTACTTCTGTTCAGTAGATTCCACTTATATACACTCCTTTGTTCAGGGATAATATTGTTTCCAATAAAACTGCAACATTGTAAACTATTTTAAGAATTCATGTGCAGTGAAATAGAATATATTTGCATGATATTTGTTAAAAAATTATGTGTCTCACAGCCTTCTCAGTCTTATCCAATGTACAGTTTATTGTAGTCTAAACCCTTACAGGGAAAAAAATAATGCACTTGATTTCTGTCATTGATTGATTTCTTACCATGGTGCGATTGTTATCCACCTTCTGGCCGTGTGTGGAGTTTGCATGTTCTCCCCATGTCTGCATGGGTTCTCACTAGATACTCTGGCTTCCTCCCACACTCCAAACACATGCAATTAGTTAGGTTAGGTTAATTGGTGATTCTAAATTGCCCATAGGTGTGAATGTGAGTGCGAATGGTTGTCTGTCTCTCTGTTGTTGGCCCTGCGACAGGCTGGCGACCTGTCCAGAGATTACCGTGCCTCTCGCCCTATGGCAGCCGGGATAGGCTCCAGCCCCCCTGTGACCCTGAGTTGGATCAGCAGAAGAAAATGAATGGATGGATGGATCCTGAACCCTTTAAATCTTGCCCGACATCAGATTTTTCCACTGCAGTTACTTTACACAGTCTTTCCATTCCACTATTTGTCATTCGCTGGATAAAAGGTGTTCACACACATTGATCAGGCTCTCCCGCACCAGAGAAGTAAAGTGAATTCTTAAACGGATTGATATTCTCTTTTTGAATGATTTGCATACATAAATGCCTTCCAAATCAATCGAACTTTGTTGATTGAAACCCTTTGAAAAATGGGACTTTTCGGGTGAATGCTCACTGGCATAGAAATTAAACCCAAAGTGTATTGTCAGACTCTAAAACAAGTACAAGTAGTTGGTGAGAAAATGTTTAAAACTTTTCAAAGAAATATTGCAAAGCAATTTTGTGCTTTAAAGTTCACAACTTTCCGTTTTGTAAGATTCAGATGACACGGCTCATGTTTCCATCTGCTTCGCTCCATCTCACTTGGAGTTTGATCACAGTTGCTTGTGATTATCATGAAGCGCTACAGGCGCTGGTCTGAAGTTAAACTACCTATACATAGCTTGTCTATATTTAAAGTGTGCATACAGTATGCAGACACTTTTCAATTTAACAGCATTTCATTTCATAACCAAAGAAAGGTTTACTGTTTTCACCATAATCACAGTGCTCACCAGTTAAAGTGCTTTATGTGTCGCCTGACTCTTTGTTTAGCCTATAATTATCTCAGCCTAAAATGTCAGCTTAAAAGTTCCTAAAATCAACATCATCCTTCCAGCAGACAATACGCATGTAATGGAAAAAAAAATAAGGATGAAGTGTAATTGCTTATAAATTGTCAGAGTTTGTATTTTTATACTTCTTAATATAATACAGCTGCTATGCTCATAAACATGTCAAGTTAAACATTAAACAACAAGATATAAAATAATCAGATAATAAAAGGGAACATGAACTGCTCCTGTGTCAGTATAAACAACAAGTCTGCTGAATAAATAATTGTATCAGTCATATATATGTTCCTGTTGTCTGAATCAAAGACAACAGTTGGAGTAGTGCCCCAGGGCCCAGAACAGGGCCCAGTCACCATGTCTATCAAATTGGCTGTTTTGATGGGTGAGTACTTTGAAACACTGTTAACAATGTGCATTCATACTGTAATGTGTGGGGGATGCGTGCGCTTGTTTCGTACAGGTTGGGGAAAATTGGTGGCTGTCCGGTGATTGCAGATAGTACTGTAGTT
This sequence comes from Cichlasoma orientale, assembly GCA_034780415.1. Classification (NCBI taxonomy): domain Eukaryota; kingdom Metazoa; phylum Chordata; class Actinopteri; order Cichliformes; family Cichlidae; genus Cichlasoma; species Cichlasoma orientale. The sequence goes on along the minus strand of JAVDPK010001425.1, from coordinate 692,432 downwards.
GCAGCACCTTTTGCTCGCAAGGTGATTCACAGGTTGCCTGTCTCCAGACAGTTGACAGTCAACTCAGAGTGCCTGCAATCACTCTCAGACAGATTGGTGAAAGTTTGTAAATAATTGCCATCTAATTTCTAAAAGCAAACAGATACCACCAACATGTTGCAATCAGTTGGAGCTGATCTGAGCACAACTTGTCTGCAAGGTGTCTCTTTGCAATAGGGGACTTGACTCAACTGGTTTCCAGCTGGTTAAATTATGGTTCTATTCTTATATAAAAGTAAGATTGCCATGCACCTGTGTCATTTTGCAGTTAATTCGCCATCCTGCAGCACCTGTCACTATTGGTGGAAGAATTTCTGAAGATTTGTTTCAAATTCACGAGGTTCTGGTTGGACTCAATGTAAGTGGTTAATGTGATTTTTGTTAAATATAAATTTCTGTGTATGTAGGCAACAAAAGACTTGCAATTTTCAGCATGTTATCACATACAGATTGCATATCATTGAACTTGCCCAAAATCATTTGCGGATGTACCAAAGTTGCTTTGAAGCTTTCAGCTGACTGTGAGTGGCTGCAGACCTGGTCTCAGTTTTCAAAGTAACCATTTCAAAGGCAGTATGCTCTTAAGTTCCTTGTACATGCTCACAATAATTTTGTTTATGCCGAAGTCGCCAACCACTCTTTTCCCTAGTGTGACTGCAGCATGACTTTTCCTGTAGTGTCACCAAAAAATTTTAATTTTGTTACAGTAAATAAACTGAAACTTGGTACAATATCTTTTCTAAATTTTTCAAAATTACTTAAACTAGATATTGAAAAATACTCTTTCTGAATCTCTGTGTGAGCCCATTTCCACACAAACCGATAATTGTATTTAAGCAGGAGGCAAATTCTGATGAATTTCCTGTGGCGTACACTCTGGCATTTAAGCTGCACAAGTATTATGTCCGCTGCATTTAGACATTTAACTTTTCTCATTTCTGACTGTCAAGACTGACAAAACAAAAAAGAATGTAATGGAAAAAAATGTTATATGCATACATAATATTCACAGGTTTCAGTAATCCTCAGGTCTCTTTCCTGTTTAAGGTGTTACTGTGATAGCTTATGATTTGTCACTGCCATGACGGTTTGCCCCCAATCAAATGAGATGGGATGCTGCCTGCAGCTGTTCATTTTGATCAGAGCAGCTGCACATAACATGTCCCCACAATCTCCATATTGCACCTGTTGATTTGCTCTGTCTTCTTGATCCCTCAAAAACGTCTCAAATAGACAGGAACCACCAGTGAAAGGATTGTCCTTGACATGTTTTTTGACTTTGTCTGTGATGTGTATACAGTATGATGAAATGGAATCTGTTGATTGCTAGCAGCTTCGCACAACAGCACACTTATACTTTCAACAGACAAACGTCTTCAAAGACAAGAATGCCTGATGCAAACTAAGTGATGCCAATGTGACAGAAAAATAGCAGTGCACTGGTGTCAGTGTGAGCTGTCATACACTGACGACAAGCAAAATGTCCTGCAGAAATGCACAAAGGCACAGCTTGTTTGTTGCCTCATACTGCATAACTGCTAGTCTGCAGATGAGAATGTGATAAAACCAAATGTTTTCTATATTTTCTATATTTTCTACCTCCATATATAGAGACCATCAATAGGCTGTTTCACACAATGAATGTTTACTGTTTCAGGCAAATAGATTGTTCCATTAGGCAAATTGATTACAAACAGGTTGGTGGGGTCAAATATGTTGGCCAAAAAGCAAATTAGATAAAAGTGCATGGATTCAGTCTGGTGTGCTAAGGTCAATGGAGTTTTCTCGCTTCATGTGGGGTTTCAGCCGCTCAGCCATTCAGGCCCTGATTTGTTGTATCTGATCATTTCTTAATGTTGCAAATGTATTCAGTGGATGAAAGGCCTGGACTGCAGGTAGGTCAGTTTAGTACCTGGACTTTCAATGGATCACAGCTGTGTTATGTGTAGAATGTAGTTAAGTATTGTTTTTGTGAAATGCACAAACCAGTAATTCCAAAAAGATTTGACAGGATATATTCATCCAAAACCTGTCTGCACCATTTATCATTAATCGTGCTTTCACAAGTGTGCAAAGTTAGCCATGCTGCTCACCTGTCTTGTCTTTGGAAGCTTACTCTCTTAGGTAAGCTTTGGAATGTCCTTCAAGAAGGCTGGAAAACTATTCCAGAAGACTACTTAAAGAAATTACAAGAAAACATACCTAACAGAGTTCAGGCTGTGTTGAAGAATAAATGTGATCATACCAAATATTAACTTTCCAGCTTATTAGAATTGTGCAAACTCTGTATTTGCCTTAAATACACCGTATTACCATTTTTGTTTGCACATATTTTAAAAATTGCTGCACCTATTTCTCATTTCTTAGCACAATATAAGGAAATGAGGGGTGGACACTTGCACAGTAGTCTATTATCTTTCACCAGTGTTCACATTTGTGGTGTTCTTGCGTAGTGTTTTAATGATAACTGACATCTGAGTTTGTCCATTTGTCTTTCAAGTCTTTATATCACCTCTTATATTTGAATGGGCATCTTTTTTCTTGCCTTTTCGAAGACTCGTCACCGTGTTCATCCATCATTTTTAACATTCCATGGCTTTAGCCAGCCAGATGCTGGACATCTAATGAATCCAATTTATTCTCAAATCAGAATATAAAATTATTATTTTTAAAATAACCAAGAAAACAGGAATGCTGATGCAGATGCAACAGTATGTCACAGTTTGTAAAATCTCTACTAGTGAAAGTTTCCTTTGGTTGTCCTTATCTGCACTGTAGTTGGCAGTGCTCTGCTGGCTGAAACAGGGACAAAAGCAATTTGGCACCACTGGCAGATAATTCATATGGTGCAGTGCTACAGGATTAAACCAGGAACCACTAATGAAATTGAGCACAAGGCTTCTTCAAGGCTATTTTCAAAATGTCCTTGAGCAATCACAGTCACGATTATGATGTGATGGAGGGAAAGCTCAGTTTGTGGGAACATTAAATGTTTTTATTACTGCTTTCCACATCCTTTAAACTTTCACTGTATTGTAAAATAGAGACCAGTGCCATGCCTAACAATTCAACATTCATTTTCTAAGAGTTCGCAAGCAAGAGCTGTAAGGCACATTGGATAACAGGTAACAGGAAACAAGGAAATCACCACTTACCTGTCTGCCATTATCAATCTGTTCAATTAAATTTTCATGCAAAAAATTCAGTGGAAAATTTTAGGGCTGGGTTTTCTTTTTTTTTTCCACGGGCCACATACACCCAAACCCATCTCAGTGGACCACTCCTTGGCTTAACCATAATGTTTCTGTCAGTATGTATTGGCTGTAATTAACAGCTGACACTCCCATTGCTGGTTATTAGCAAAAGGAGCAAGTCAAGAAAAAAAAAATCCACATACCTGATTTCTTCTTGTTACAGAACACCAACAGCATGAGTGAAAACAAGAAAAAAAACGAGTCTTCGGTAGTGGACAAGTACTGTAAGTCAGTCCACGCTAATAAGGGTGATAAAATTACAATACTCCTGTCATGTCTCGTTACGTCTCATTATGTTGTGACGCTGTCATCTTTCCTTACCTCTACACTGGGCCATTAGCTGTAATGTGTTACCTTAGCAACTCCAGAACCAAAGTGTCCCGAGCATCCCGGGCGCAGCGACTGCATCACCAGAAGCTTTGACACGCTGTTAAGCGGAACCTCGAGAGCATTTCAGCTGCTTAAAATTTAATAGTGGCTTGTTGTGGTCAGTTGTGATGAAGATAAATGTCTTGATAAATCCCATCCCGTCCATCATCGGGGTATTGCCGCACAACATTGGCAGTGCTACACAGCATATTTAAAAGCTAGACATGAATGTAATCCCATAGAGGTTTTGGGGTGTTTTTTTTATCCACAGATAATTAATATCAGTGCTTCATACTTTGTGATGTATAACATTACTAAATGTAGTAAATTTATATAAAAAAAAATCAGATTTCAAATGGTAATCCTAAGTGATTTCCTAGCTCAACATGCCCCAAATGAGAGATAAGTCAAAGCATACAAAGCATTTTTTCCTTACGCAATAACTTTTTGTTTTAAAGTTAGTTAGCATGTCATAATAAAAGCATCCAACGATAAGCTAAAGGCCTTCACGATCTGTCTCCATTAAAACTTGGCCTTTAGTCTTCACAGTTATTAAATAAAGTCTAGAAATAACTTTTGTTTTGTGCAGTTATTCCTGTCAGGCACAATGTACAAAGAGCCTCTGTGGGAATTTCTCCAGCATTTATTTATTTTTTATTATTATTTTTGGCTTCTCTAAGAAGCAGGCAGATAGAAGGCAGAGCATAAACACCTGTTCTTTTACTGTGTGCCACTGTTGCTATTCAGCAGGAAGGTCTTGAGCACAGCTGTTGTGTTTGAGGGGGCATGTGACAGCCCTCCAGAGAAGGAAGACCGGGATTTATCTTGATGTCCTCTGTTGTCAGCTGTGAGTGGACAGACTTATTTACGTCATACAGATCTTAGAAATCTCAGTGCACTAAACTGAGATCTCCAGAGGCGAGAAATCATGCGTTTTAGAGCTTGTGGATGGCACGCCGGGGTTATGACAGGCCTAAGTTAACTCATGAGACATTATACTCTTCTGTGCCAACATAATGCTAGAGTGCAAGAGTTTCAATAGCACTGCCTGGACTCAGGGGAGCTTCAGTGAATGAGGTATCCATTTCAAGCTGCAGCAAGTCCTGATTTTTCTTTCCTAGATAGAGCTTTTAGTGATACTTCAAGCCAGCAATAGCAGAAAGAACACTCATGTACTTGTGGGCTTCCTTGGTGCAGAAGTGACTTCTTTTCTGGTGCTTGTATTAAAAAAAAACAGTGTATGCTCTGAATCACTGGCTTGTCACAGCACCTCTACATTCAGTAAGCAGATAAACACAAAAGGCTCCATGTGTTATTATTAAGCCTGATAACCTTGAAAGCTGTGTTGCAGCACCTTAGTAACGCTTAGGATGTTGACCTGTTATTGATGCTCTGTCTCATAGATGATTATTCAACTTTGTGTTAATTGTGGAGAAGATCTTATAAATAATAATAAAAAAAATTATATTTTTAATCTTTTTTTGATCTGATTAAGACAACAATTCACGCATACATTAGATACTTCAGTCACAATGTAGCTACTACTAGACTGCTTTTTTTGTTTTGATTTATAATATAAACATTATGAGAAATTCAGATAAATTCATTAAAAGCAGTTATTTCCTCTGATTACTGTACAGTACTAGAACTGCCAACATTTCTTAGAACCTCCCCCCAGGGGGAGGGGTCCCCATCCTGCAGTTGACAAATCATTTAATTTTAAATTGGAGGGGGGGTAATTTTGCAAAAATTATTTAGAATTTAATTAGAATTTAATTTTTGTAGAAGAAACACAATATGGAAAAGTTAAAAAAGATGAGTGGTAATAGTTACGCTAATTTCACTTTCTATTTGCTCAGATTAGTTCTCCACACTCTGGACCCTCTGCTCAGTTCAGCTACGGCTCCCGTGCTGCTCTGCGCAACCAGCAACCCACCCTGTTCCCCACTGGTCCAGTCGCACATTCGCTCTGCCCCGGCTCAACATCCCATCCGTGACCCGTTCAGCTCTGCAGTGATTATTCATCTTCTATCTAACTACAGCCCCCTATATATTTAACTATCAATCTGATTAAGCTAGCTATGGCTCATCTTGTAACAGCCTTCAAAATGTGTTGCTAGGCAACTAGGCATGACCCATTGCGCTTTACATTAATTTCTATAAAGTCAATATGGTGTCCTTGGAGGTTCTAGTTATAATTGGCCATTTTCTTTTTTTCCCTTTTTATCCCACACACCCCAAAATTCACTATAAGATGAATAAACCCATTTCAGCAAAAGTCAATAAATATGGCATGATGGGTTTTTATTCTTACAGAGTTACATTAATTTTAAAATGCAGAGGAGTCAAAATGACCCCCTTGGCGATTCCAGTGTTAAGGTACTTCTATATTGGCTTCCCTTTTCGTGTGACGAGGCTACATATATCTTTAATACACAGTTTATGGTGGGTGCATAGAATTTGAAAGAGTGCCCCTGTGTTGCAGCATTTTAATTGTGGTATTCTGTGTTTTTGGATCCGAGATGTTAGGATATAATCATCTCCCCACTTTCAGTTTGACCACAAGTGAGAACGCACAGCGGCGGAAGCGCAGTGCTTAATTGTCCTTCAACATCCACTGAATATTTCAAGGGTGGAAAAAAAAAAAAAAGAACAAGTTCATTTTGATTTTAAAAAGTTTTAAAAAAAAGTTTTAGAGGCCTTGCTTCAAGGGAGGCTGAGCCTTCAGGTGCCTCCTGGTAAAGGCTGTGTATGGATTTGCATGATAAAGAAAGAAATAGTAATTTTGGTGAAGACTACTCAGAAGTTACTGGGTTTTGTGTTAACAAAAGAAAATCCATGAGGGATCAGCGTGAACATGTGAATAAAAGAACTGCATTGGAGAACTATGTGGTAGGCCATATAATCTTAATATTGAGATTCAAGAATTCAAGTATTGTAGGTTTTTAAGCTAAATTGATTTGGACTGATGGAAAAATTTAATTGTTTTTTTTTTTGTGCATCCAATTTCTTCCACATATCCAATTTATGGTACCTGGGAGGGTCACGGCCGCTGACCTTTTGGTCTCTTCACTAAAGAGAGCTGCTCTCTCCCTCTCAGTGTTCCCCCTCCTGCACCCGATTGCCACAGCTGAACAGCATTCTGCTCATTAGTAGAACTGCATCTAACTCCGGCAGCAAGTGCTCTGGGGTTTTTGGCCACGGGGCTCTGAGACGGGTGGTTGTTCAGTGTTACTTAAAGTGATCTTGGAAGGTGAATTTGTTCTCAATAATGAAATATATTCATGATATATTTACTAAAGTGTTACATAATTCAGAACTATTATGCCACATCATGTTTACTGCTTTTAAAATTTACAACCTGGAGCTTTAAGAGTTAATGTGGAAGAGAACTGCCACACCAATGCTGAAGACAAGTTATAGAACAATTTAATTTCTTCTGGGATGAGATTTATGGACTTGGGAAGAGGGTTGCGATCCGGGCGTACAGTCCAGGGCCAAAGGACTCTGCTGACTGAATTAACAACCAGATTCTAGGCAAAGAGAATTGGATTACTCCCACCAGCGTACACTTTGCTCAGTACACGTGGGTTTGCAGATCTGGACAAACTCCTTCCGTGACAGTTCACGCCTCTTTTCTTTTGCTCCCTTTTTCCCAAGCTATCATAGAAAAGGACCCCAAACCCACTCCAATTAACTCTCTCCAAAACTAACTCCAAATATCTGACAGCTGGACTAGGAGGAAAATTGCCACTCCTGCATCTTACATGGGCGTGCGCTCACGTAGTCCACTCTGTGCCACAATGTGTAACCACATCACATGGATATTCATTGAGTTCAGCCTCACATTTGAGGTGTTTTAAAATGCAATAAATGAGGATAACTTGGGAAGAATTTGATAAAACGTGTATTTAATGTAGAAAAAAGATTAAATCACAGCTATGGGTATGAGCAGCTTTCACAGTTTCATTACTGTGCTGTAGTCTGCGTGTGTGCATATATATATA
>JAVDPK010001425.1:674502-684716 GCA_034780415.1 Cichlasoma orientale | reverse complement strand
TTTAATAAAGATTTTAAAATGTGATTGGCTGGTCAAATGCCAAGCTTTTAGCTTTAAGTGTTTTTATTTAGCTGCCTATATTCTGACCTCTAACTTTGCTTCAATACCTAATTTTCAGTCCAGGAGTTCTCGTCACTCCATTACTTCACTTTGAGCTCTTTAGCTCAACAGAATGTCAAAAGACCTAAAGAGTGACGTTTGGCAGATATTTGTTAAAAGGTGCACGCATAATGGACTTTTACTTTTAGCATTGATCAGCTCACATCAAGGAACCTTTTAAACACAAACACTGGCTGAGCTTGCGAGCAAAACTGACTCACAAACTGCTCCATTTACCTTTTTAGCTGGAGAAATGCTTTTCGGGGCGCACAGGTTTTAATGGATCGTCAGAGAAACGTTCAGCCTTTAGCAGAACATTGTTTCAGAATGATATGACTATGTTTTGAAATGTATAATCTCCCTTCCAGACAGTTGACAAATTAAAGAAAAAAAAAAAAAACCTTAAATACTTTATCCGTAAAGTGAGGGAATCCAGTGGGTGTTTTTGTGAGATTGTGCCACTGCAAATCAGTGCAAATTTCTTTTGAGTGATCACCTTAATTCTCTGATGAAACCTTGTTGGCTTGCTGTGCTAGTAGCAAGTCTCCCCCACTTGGTAGCATTATCTGAATTAGCTTTAATTTCACTGGCCATCGGGACATAATGATTACAGGTGTGACGGCCCTCCCACTGTCAGACTTCTGGACTTTGCTGATAATTGGCTGGCACGGGAGGATCGTCAGTTAATGCAGCTCACCTGTCTTCCAGGCTATAAAAGATGGCCCTGTTGAGCTGCTCGCTCTGTTCCATTCCATCTTGCACCAACTCATGTGATGTTTGTCTCTTCTTAGTCTAGGGCTAATAAATGACCTTGTATCTAGAACTCTTCTATGAACTCCTTCTTTGTCACTTACTCTGAGCCAGTTTATGACATATAAAGAGTCACCAGCAATGGTTTATTTAAGTTGGCCCATAATAGGCATCACTCGCACACCTGGAAGTCATAGGGCTACCACCGTTTTTGCTGTTGTGCTGTGCTGCTGTCCTCATGAATTTCAATTCAGGATTCTTTGAGTGCACTCTCCTCATCCAGCTTTCCACTAAAATCACAACACCAACTGAGGGAATATGATTGGGAAGAATGGTGTTTCATCCCATCCAGATATTTGTGGAATCAAGGTGCACTAAAGCTGTTTTGGCTGCATGTGGTGGCCCACTACCTTACTAAGACTAACATTTACTTTTATATTGTTGCCATGCTAAAAGATTTTTAAGGTAGCCAGAAAATGAAATTGCTATCACTTGGACTTTTTTTTTTTTTTTTTTTTTTTAAGTATAGTGCCAGTGTGAGGGTGACATTTGGCTTTGACTAAAATGTCTCAACTTGTGTCAATTGGATTAAATATGACATTTGGTGGACACAATTGTGGTCTGCCAAGGATTAAATTTAAAAACTCAGATGGTCCCCTGAGTAATTATATTGGACCATTAAGTTAAAAATTCAATCCTATGGTTTACAACCCAAATCCTCCTAAACTAATGACACTCCCATGAGCTCGAGCTGCACTTTGTGTCAGCAAATGTTTACGTGTCTAAGATGTGAACGAGGTAAACGGTGTGAACTTTCCCAACACATTACGTTTTAGCTCAAAGCAGCGAAACAGTTTTCCTTCATTACTGTAGAAAAATTAAGGATCCTGTAAGGTTTTGGTTAAGTGATGCTCTGAAAATTGCATACACCCAACTACATTACCCATTTCAAATCAATAATTCAATATTAGATCTTCAAAAATGTTTTTTTTCTCTGTGATTATGTGTAATTATGTGTAATTATAATTATTCTTATTTTGCATAAACACTAAGAAGTCTAACAAATGGAAAAATATACCTAATCAGAAGAAATAGAAAATGTAATTAGAGATTAAATCTACAAGAGGGTTTGCACACGCACGCACACGCACGCACGCACGCACGTGCGCGCACACACACACCTGTCACATAGACACACTACCACTTCGCTCTGTCTCACTGGTTTTCCTGCCACCCTGGAGAGTTGACTGCTCTTGCTGTTTTAACCTCCAGCCCGGGTTGTCCATGCTGCGTGCGCGGCGTGTCATTCAGTGAACTGTTTGTTTGCCACTCATTGCTCACTGCCCTGCTCCTGTCCGCATATGGCTCCCTGCAGGCAACAAACCACTGGAGAGATTTCACATCACAAGACCCGCGCGCACAAGCAACTTCCCCTCCTAGCAGCTGGTAATTTGCTCCAGACAAGGCATCTCTGCTCCCATCAGTGAGATAACTCTTTATTCTTTTTTCTCACCCCCACCCCTTCCTTCTTCTCACTCCCTTTCCCTTCTCTTCCACTGCTCCACATGCTCTGCATGCAGCATGACTCACCACACAAGGTGCTTTCACTGATAATACTGCAGCAAATAAAGGCATCTATTTAAACTTTACAAGCAGACTGTAATTAAAAGTCAACATCAGGAATACTGTGCTTCTCTGCCGCTATATCAAACCTTTAAAAAGATGACAGAATATATTCATTACAGAGTCAAGGCTTTGGTTTCATGCCAGTGTAACAGTTGCAAAAAAGGGCAAACAGAAACTGAACATGTGTTTTCACACTGACCTGCTCTGGTAAGAAAAGGAGAAGGGAAAAAAAAAAGCTCAGTTCTCACTCTGCTGCATTTACACTCTCCTTCCTTCTTTCTCTTTCTCTGTTGTTGCCTCAGCCTTTCTCCTCCATGGTTCTCTTTGTGCCAAATTGCTTTTACCATCTTATCAAATCTTTAAAAACATCATGTTCTTTAAATAATCAATGTTCCTGTAAAAATAAGCTAGTAACCTGCATTACTCTACTTATCCATACCTTATTTGAAGGTATTGTTACATGTTTTCCAACAGAAAACTGGTTTTAATGTAGCAAAGGAGCTGCTTATGCACTAAATGCTACTGCTGGGAAATTCCAATATTTACTATGATCACCGTGGTCTTAGTCTGCCATGTCTGGATACTAATATTTGAATAGTAGCCCCCGTGTACAGCTGATGCCAGTGTAATTTGTTAGGCAGGTATCTTGTCATATTTCAAATGTTTACTTACATGTGCAAATAAATCATATCGCTTTACTTTAGATAACCTTTAGAAAACTTTTTGGGACGTGTTCATGCATATTTGCATTCATGTCTATATCAGACATTTGAGTCCATCTTTTAATAAAGAGTTTTTTTTTTTTTTTAATTAACAGACACACACAAATGTGAAAAGCTCAAGTTATAAATTCCATTGAAGTAAATGTAACTTCCACATAAGAATAAAAATAAGAAGTTGTTTCTGCTGATGGGTTAATAGCTTCTGATGCCACTGGTTACATTTATTAATTAAATCATTAGGCACTGTTTCAAAGAGGTGATTTTTGTTTCAAATCTTCAGTGTCACCATGTGTGATTTAAAGTGTACTTTTTCATCCATATACTGTATATTCTTCTTTGTCATCAGTCTTTGCGTGTCTTGAGAAATATTTCTACAAGGAAAGCAATTAAAAATATTCCTCAAGCTGTCACGGTAAGGCACTGGGGTCTTTATTATTCAACAGGGAGCAGCCCAATCTTAATGGCTGTGCATGCTAATTGTATCAAGGTTACTTATGCATGATTAAGCTCTCATGTTGTGGTGTTTCAGGTGGATCACTGGTACAAAAAACTCCCTCTCATCCTTATGCTGCTTCCATGACAATGCATTACATCAGGACGAAAAAAAAATTCTTAAAGCCAAATTACAGACTCATTAATAGCTTTTTTTGGTTTAATTTAAGCCTGACAGTATTCTTTTAGTATTCTTATCTTATCGGCGTTATCCCTGCGACAGACTGGTGACCTGCTCAGTGTGTACCCTGCCTCTCGCCCAATGGCAGCTGGGATAGGTTCCAGCCCCCTTCGACCCTGAAATGAATAAGTGGAAGGAGATGGGAGGGAGGGAGGGAGGGATGGATGGAGTATTCTTCTAGACTTTGCAAAGACTGGATCAATTAAATTGTTCATAAAAAGAAAAATGACATGATATAGTATAAGCAAATTGCATTTATTGTATATTATCTTATTAGCTAGACCAAGTATGATGAACAGAAGAAAATAATGATGTGTAGTTACAACCTTTTTTCACACATTTGTCTCTGGGAAAATGGAAGAATCAGGTTGTGCTTTCTCGCATCTAGCACACATTGAGAGATCAAGTCGGCTGCCTCATCACCGCTGAACATAATTTGTGTGACAACAAGGATGCTGCCCAAGTAGAGTGCACTGGAAGTAAGACAGAATATGACCACTCACTTGCTCTATACCAGATTGCTACTTGCACTGTTTTTTATATCTGCATAATCAGACATCACCAGAACTTTCTGCTAGGGAACTGATGGGTAAACTGCCATTTAATGTCCCTTTGTGGTGTCATCCACCTCTTATATATTGTATGTAGAAAAGCTCAGGCTACATTGTATCCATTTATTTTTTATTTTTATTTTTTACCTCTCACAGTTCTTTTCATTAAAAGTTGCACTCATCTATTGACACCTTATTTATCCAACACATACACACATGCATTGGTAGCAGTTTGGGGTTAAGTATCTCGGCAAAGACGCTTCGACCTGCAGACCAGGGAAGCTGAGCATAGAACCACCAATCTTTTGATTATTCAAACAATGGACCCTCCAGGTCCTGTGCCATTGCCTGCACTTCATAGTACACCTGCCACACAAGGTGTTCACCTGCCACTGGGAACAACCTTGAGCTTATTCTAGCCCACGGACACTTGGAGAGGAGGAGCAAAATATTGACTCATCAACCTTGTGACTAGTGTACAACCAACTCTCCCATCTGAGCCACAGTAAATGAGCATTGATGAAAACATACACCGACTTCAGCCGAACAGATTTGACAGCTCTGATCCATTAGGAAGCCTTCGTCATGCTATGACTTACTGCAGATGGCATTACATCACTCTGATCCTGGCTTTCTTCCACTGGCTCCCTGCACAGTTTAGTATTTATGTTAAGATTCTGCTAATCACTTTTAAAGCACATCAAGGAGAAGAAATGGTAACCCCATACTTGCCAGTTTGCAGTCTTACACACTCAGGTGGGGTCCTAATGGTCATTCCACAGTCCGGGATTCAAGTAAAAGATGACCGTGCTTTTCCTATCAGAACCCCTTTATTATGGTTTCATTATCTGTGATGTCTTATTTTATATTTTTTTGAGTACTCTTTTGTCTGTTTTTCATCATTCAATTGCCTTGATTATTATTCCTGTTCCACTGCTTCTATTCTTTTACTGTTGTTATTCTTAGCTTTGCTTCAAATCTATTTTATCTTTTTTTAACCTTCCAATTTTTTCTTCACTTTGTCTCTTTTTTATAAATCATCTTTAAAAGTAGCTTTATAAATAAAATTCTATTACTTCTACCTATTATTACTGTCAATTTTCTACCTTTCCTGTATGTTATACATTAAAAAAAATAAAATACAGTGTGCACAAGCTCCTCATGCCACCCACGACAAGCAGACCAAAAATATACTACAGTTGGGTCCCTGTGGTAATCCTAACCTACAGATGAGCAAAATGAGATGGTAGCATGCAGTCGTGCTCTCAAATGGTGTTTCACAAAAGAGCTCAACTCTTTTAATCACGTTGGATTTTTCCAAAATGTTGCAATTGCTACATGAACGGCATTAATGTTTAAGTCACTCCATGTGCTTTAAAATGAATATTTCTTTATTCTGTTTTTGAAACTGAGACAATTTATCATAATTATGGGGAATTTTAAATTTTTCAGAATTGTACGAGGTTGTCTCGTGATTGTATGACTTGCTCTAAATGATCAAGTCAACGTGTTATTTAGCAGTTATAATAGTTTCTTTGCTTTCAGTGCCAACTTCATAATTGTTTTAATATATTTCACTAAAGGAAAATCATGAAAATACCAGAGCTGGTAGCCACAGAAAAGATGAGCCTATTTTCAAAGTCGCTGCAATTTTTGTTTTGTTTTGTTTTTAATGAAGTATCATAATCATCCGTCTCAAAATAAGTGAGCAATTAAGAATTTATTAGTGTCAGCACCGGGAAAAGTCAGGGCATCAGTCATTAGCAATCCTTTATATGGGGATCATGAATATCTAATCAAAATTTGATGGTAATCAGTATAATAGTTGCTAATCTTTTTTTTTTTTTCACTCTGGATCAAACTGGTGACCTGACAGATGAACTGTGCAGCCCCTCGAGCTTTATCACCAGCTCGGAAAGATGAAATGTGAGATTCCATGTTCAAGCCTACCTCTGAGGCCACCAAGGAACGGTCCTCCAGAACCCATGTCCTGATAATCAAACACCCCCCTCTCTCTACCACAGTGTGAATTCAGGCTGACCTTTTTGGAGACAATTTTTAAGCCTATAAGGTGAGTGTTTGATACCTCCCATATAGATTTTTCAGTGGAGTTCACCTTATAACATTTTCTGTCTTCAGGAGGTCAAAAACTCCAATTCATGCAGTCTTTAAAGGCCACCAAAAGGCTCCCTTTAAACAGTGACACAGACCAAAATGTGTCCTTAGGTAGGTTTTAAGTGTGTATGTTTGAATTGGGCAGCATGACAGCTTGGACATTTGAGAGGTCACTGGTTGACCTTGAAATCCGTCTCTTCCGACAAGATAAGAGTGTGGACGGGAGCCACAGACAAGAGCAGCACTTGGTCTGGCTTATCCTCTGCTCTGCTCTGTGATGTCTGCTGTTTAATGACCAGTTTGCAGGGATTTGTGTCCTCGCCTACATCAGCCTTTAGTCAGGCAGGGTGACAGCTCTGCATCAAAGGTTTTAATCATCACAGTCATCACAGACAGGTAGCTTGATATTTCCCCTTTGTGACCCTGGCAGCATCATTAAGCAGAAAACCCTTGGGTAATAAACATATTTTGATAGCTCATGTCTGGAGACATAGTCACAGTGCTACCTGAATAATGTTATCCACACTGTCTTCTTCTGTTTGATGTGGTTGGATTATGACCAGGTGGTTTAAGGCAGAAGCTACGCTGCTACAAGTGGATAATTGTAGTTTTTTTTTTTTTTTTTAACCAGACTTTTTTTTTTGCTCCTGTGTTGAAGGAAAAAAAGCAACTAATATGACATGTAAAATTGTGAAAATTACACCCTTTGGGTACATAGATTTTATTAAACGCAGACAAAAATGTCTGTGTGTTTTGATTTTTTTTTTCCCTCCCAAGGGGGTCTTGAATTTACAGAGTAATTAGTTGAGTAGAATGTACCCTCTAATTTTCCCCCAGCCCATCCTGCTCTCCTCTGCAGCAAAGTTTACATTTGGTAATGAATTAAGAGCCTTGCGCTATTAAAGGGGGGGTTTTGCTGACATCTCTATAAGCTTAAGATAAGCTGGGCCTAAATCAAGAAAAATGCAGACCAAGCACATTGCAGTCCAAGGAAATCTTAGCGAGAAAAGCTTTCAGCGGAAGATAACAGTAGGTGTATTAGCCTTTGCATTACCCATAAAACATCCTGGTTTGCCTTACTTTCAAAATGCTTTTAGAGGGAGTCCTATAAAATTAGAAGATCTGAATGGTTTTATGTTACTGCTTTATGTAAGAAAAAAACTATTTTAAATGCTGTTTAGCTGTAGGATTAAAATTTCCAAGAATTTTATGGCAAACTGATTATTTCCATAGCTTATGTTGGTACCATAGAAGAGGTTAATTCAAAATCAAACAGAACAATTTCCAGTCCAATTCTGCAGCTATAGTGCAGTCAGTGTTATATAACAAGAGTCTGTTTCTGCCTCCCTCTTCCTTGCTACCAATGCTATATATACCCAGGAGATAGAAGGTCACAACAACAACAAAGTGTAAATTATATTTTGTATCCTTTTGTGTAAGTCCAAGTTATTTTGCTCTCCAGGCTTAGTCCCTGATGTTACGATCTTCCCCAATCATTACATGAACTGTACACACTGACTTTATACTGACTGACTGCCTGCAGGCTTGTATATTGACAGGCAGTGTGTGCCTATATACTGTAGAGAGGCAAACTTTGATGTACAGGCTGACATCTGACAACTGACATCCAACGTATGCTGGCAGCTATAATTTTCTGTCTTTATCACACACCTCTCCATTGCGGGGAGAAAAAGCAGTTACATCATCCACACGGCAGTATGCATCGGCAAAGTGTTCATCAAAACAAATGAGGGCAAGATGAATGTGAATTAGCTCCACTGTAGGGGTCAATAATGTTAATTATGCAGGAAACCAGCAGTAATAGGAGTGTTATCTTAAGACTCAATTTACCTTGTAGCCAAAACAATTAGTGGTGAGGAGTTGTTTCCTGGCAAGTCACAGGTGTGATTCACACAATAATCAATCTGCCTATAGATCCTTGTTAAAGTGTCTTTGAGCAAGACACTCAACCCTCATTTGTTAATAAGGGCGCTCTCTTACTAGAATAAGTGGGTGTGCTGCAGAGAAATGTAATTTGTACCCAGTGCCTGCATTTTCTCTGCAGTAGGGTGATATGTTATCTAGTTGCCAGTTATGTCTCAAAACAATACTACTTTCTTTTATAAGCATACTAGTTTTCAGTTAGTGTACAAAAAAACCAAAACATTTTCTGTCTTAAACCTACAGTACAGGACATTGTGCCATACTCTTGCCAATGGCTGTCAATCAAGCTGCGACCTTGAAACATTACTGCAAATTAAATTGGAAAAACAGGGAAGGCAAATTGTTTTTTCAAAGATTATTTTTTAAGATCTCCCTGAAGCAGTCCCACTGCCATATATAATTAGCTGAACCTTTATTGCATGTGTACCCATTTATGCTCCACATTATGAGAAAAAGATAGCTATATAGAGAGATTTTTTCAATCTATCTACCTCTATGTATCTATTTTTTTTGCCTTAATGTGGAGCATAAATGGGTACACATGCAATAAAGGTTTAGCTAATCATATATAAATGTATGTCTATAAACAGCATGTTCAGAAATCATGTGAATTCAGTATTTGAATTGATCCTCTACTTGTTTACAAAGTAACAAATCTAAGTAAAAAAAAACAAAACAGAATTTCATGATTAAAGTTTGGGAAAGATTGGTTGTTAGCTTGAATGTATGTACGTATGTGTTGCTGCCTGTACCTCTGCGTTTTCGCCGGTGAATGAGGGGGTTGTTTCCCTTCAGGCCAGGTGGAGGGTCCTGACTGTTTGTGCTTATGCGCCACATGATAGTTTGGAGTTCCCAGTCTTCTTGGAGTTGCTGGGTGGAGTGCTTGAGGGTGCTACATCCGGTGACTCCATCCTGCTCCTGAGAGACTTCAACACCCATGTGGGCAATGACTGTGAGACCAGGTGGAGGGTGATTGGGAGGAATGGACTGCCTGAAATGAACCCGAACATAAGGATGTTTATAAGTCCGTGTGACACCAGGGCAACCTAGGCCGCAGGTCGATAACTGTTTTTGTAATCATACCATCAGATCTGAGGCTGTATGTTCTGGACACTCAGGTGAAGTGAGGAGCAGAGCAGTGCTGGACAGACCTGCCACACATAAACTTATAAAGAGGGTGCGGTGGGAACACCTGGCAGAGGTCCCAGTCCGTGACATCTTGAACTGCCACCTTGGGCAGAACTTCGATAACATTCAGAGGGAGGCTGTGTATATTGAGCCTGAATGGACTGTGCTCCACACCTGAGGCTGCTGCATGGAGCTGCGGCTGCAAGGTGGTTGGTGCCTGTCGTGGTGGTAATCTCCAAACCAGATATTGGACACTGGAGGTCAAGGAAGCCATGAAGCTGAAGGAGGATTCCTATCGGGCTTGGTTAGCCTGTGGGACTCCGGAGGCAGCTGACAGGTTCTGGCAGGCCAAGCAGAATGTGGCTCAGGCGGTGGCTGAAGCAAAAACTCATGTGTGCGAGGAGTTTGGTGAGGCCATGGACTGCCTCGAAGCGATTCTGGCAAACCGGTGACTCAAAGGTGAAAGTGGTGTTCAACCCACGTGGTGTATAGTGTGGGTGGGGTGCTTCTTACTTTAACTGAGGCTATAGTATAGTATGCAGAGAATTCCTGGAGGATGAAGGAATTGATACCACTGACTGGCCCCCACGCTCTCCTGACCTAAAT
>JAVDPK010001425.1:660324-673056 GCA_034780415.1 Cichlasoma orientale | reverse complement strand
TGTTTTCAGAGGGCAGTGCCATAGCATGTAATCAAGTGTGCATCAGGTAAGAGTGTGTTGTGTGTGTGTGTGTGTGTATATACAGTAACCTACCCTGTGTTTGCAGTGCACTGTACTCTAATTTCTCTGTGGAATCAGGTTTTGAAACAGGCTCAAATATAACGCACCAAAATATTCCTCAAGATCAGTGAAGTGTTTCCCTCTTGTTGGTTTTGCAGAAGCGGCTCACGTTTCATGTTTCAAGTCAGCTTCGTGACCAGCATGATATGTGATCAGGGGCGCTGTGAGTAGGTGCAACAAAGTAGCTGATGCCTACTGAAATTGTCTCTAGATTTGTTGCTTGGCCCTCGTTTCGTGTTCAGTCACTAAGAGGTGCCCGAAAAGTTGCCAAATCTGGAGAAAAAGTTGCAAAGTTGGCAACAGTGGTCCTTGGCAAGCAAGCAGTTGATTTAAAAAAAATCTGAGCAATGATGGGTAGATACGGGTTGTTTATGGCCCTTTGAGTGGGGTGTTCCTGCCTCTACATAATACCAGTCTTTTTTTTTTTTTCTTTAATTTACTGCCAGGCACAGCAAAGTGTTGCTGTCAGGACAGAAACAACACATTGAACCTGCAAAAAGGACAAGTTAAGTTTAATCTTTGGTTTTCCTCAGTCTCAGCTACATGCTTGTACCCTCTTTGTTTGGCCTCAGTTTTGTCTCTGGTGTTAATTGTCTTTGTTTATTTGAGGACTAGTTTTCGTTCATGTCTTGTTAGGTTTTTTCCTCCTTTGTGATTGCCAGCTCCGCCCTAATTATTTTCACCTACCACTGATTATACACACCTGTCCTCTGCTCCCAGCCTTTTGTAATCACTTCTGTCATTGCCACACGTCCTGTTTGTAATCTCTGATTTGGCTGCTTGTTTTTACAGTTTATGTCTTGTGTTCCTTTTTTTGCAATAAGCCTTCATCCTTATGCATCTGGGTCCTTTCTCCGGCATCGCACTTATGACAGGAACTTGTTAAATGATGACACTGTGTGTGTCTCTCTTATGTGTTCTGAACTGGAGGTTTCTGAATGATAGTGCAGTTCACTGACATATAATGAAAAGCAGGGGGAAGCAAACTATTCAGTAATAGATGACAATACAATCCCTTGTCCTATATTTACCTTGCGCCATTTGTTTAAAGCTTCACATCTTTCTGAAAAACACGAGGATGAACGGGCATTTCTTCTCTTAAAATGACCCAGATTGTACAAAACTTTTATCTCTAACACATTTATTATTTCAAGGGTTTAAAAAAAAACCTCTTTACTATAAACACTCAGTGACTTTTAACCTGGTCTCACTGTTCCTCCGCTAATTTTTAAAGTTTTTATGTCACTTTTCTAATGTGATTTACTGTACTAAGTGTTCTGTTGTTTGCTTCATTTAAAATGTGCATGCCTGGCAAGCTTTTTATTAAAGTGTTTTTCACAACCAGCTTGTTTTTGTATTTCTAAAGTACACTGAATAAATTGCAGGACTTCACAAACTAAAGTGCCTACTACATATCGGATCAAATAGAATAGAAAAGCAAGGATTCCTAATTGCTGGGTAGGGGAAAATGTTTTGTTTTTGTTTTCTTTCCTACCTCAGGTTATACATTTTGGTGTGCAGGCTCCCATTATTCGACTCCTGTTGTGCACCGTCTTAAGTTTCAGAAACTCATTTGCATAAACATGTGATAATAAGGTCTGCAGTTGTCCACACCTTATTTATTTGTCCTTTGTTTGCAACATTATTTCCATTTAATGCACAGATGGATGCATTAAAATTAAATTAGCATGCCCTCAGACAGCACAAGCTAAAACAACAGCTCCCACATTCTCCCGCAGCTTATTATTGCAAGCTGTCAAGCACTGTTGTTGGGAAACTGTAAAAATTGTGTTTTCTAAGGGAAATGCTTTCAATTATAGAAACATTTATGTAATGCTTGTTTCATTTGCATATGACCATGTCCACTTTGTGGAGGAAAGCAATGAAATCGCGATGAGATGATTGTGTGCTTCCCTCAGGGGGGATTCATAGCTCAGCTGCAACCCTTCTCCAGCCCTTCAGCTGCATAGATTGATGTCTTTGAAATGCCCTCTAGAGTCCCTTTCTTTACCTCAGCAAGATGAGATGACACTGTCACTACATTTGACTTGGTGTGCAGACTTTTACAGATAGTTATGACACCTATGTTGATGAAAAAAAAGTATTAATTTTGGTAAAAATGTGAAATGTATTTCAATTTTTTTTCTGTTCAGCTCATTCTGCTGAAACCGAGACCATGGAGATGGATCTTGCAGCATATCATTAGTCCATGAATAAGTGTACAGGTTTTTGCTAATGGCAGTGAAAGCAAAGCCTTGAGCTTAGCTCGCTGTCACCCACTGCAAGATCTGTTGGCTCAGCTTTTTGTGTGTCTGTGTGTTTGTGTGCGTGTGTGTTGTCTTCAGGTATAGAGGACTGGAGAAAACTTTTCTCTGTTCTGACAGAAGATTAAGAATATGCAGCTCAGGAAGACATAGCAGTTGTTCACTTTGTAGTTTGCAGTATTTAATTTTGAGTAGCCTTTTATTGGTAGTCATTTTACCCATATTATTGCAGTCCCTGTAAATGGGCATTCAACAAAAATAACGCGACTCTTGAGGAGTGTACCGCTATCCACTCAAAAAAACATGATCTAAAATAGGTAACCAGGCACAGTAGAGGATTTGTACCTTGTTGTTAATAATGCTGACTTCACATGGCATATTTTAAAAAAGTGTTAACAGTATTTACCTGGTCAATAAAAACATTGTGGATGATTTTCAATATCATTAAGGCAGGTTTTAAGACTGTGTTTTTTTTTTTTTTAAAGATGCAAAGTGTTACTGTATGCTTGTTTTAAAAAAAAAAAAGTTTATTTTTAAATGTATTTAGTTTTCCTCTCAATGACTTGCCACCCTATCATGCTGGTGGGGTTTGTGCACCCACATGATCCCAGGAGCTATATTGTCAATTTGCCCCTGGTAGAGTCTCCCAAGGCAAACTGGTGCAGGGTGAGGGGCCAGTTTAAGAGCGATTCAGAAAAACCCCTATGAGGGGACACCCTGGTAACCCTATCCCAGGCAGGTTGCCAGGCCTTAGCCTGTACAGACTGAAAGTAATAAATGGACCCACCCTGCTGTGGACCCACCACTCACAGGAGAGACTGTAGGGATTTGGTGCTTTGGGGGTCGGGCAGCGGTTAAGGGCAGAGATCCCAGCAGTCCTAAGCCTGGTTGATCAGTCTAGCTTTATGAACATGGAACATGGGTGGTTGTGGCTCAGGAGGTAGAGCAAGTCATATACTAACTGAAAAGTTGGGTTCTTTGATCCCTGACTGCTCCAAAGTATCCTTTGGCAAAATACTGAACCCCAAGTTACTCCCGGAGTGTGTGAGTAAATGTTCGATAGAAAGCATTTAGATGTAGAAGAGAAGAAAAAAAGTGTGTGTGAATGGGTGAACGAAGGCGTGTTGTATAAAGTGCTTTGAGTGCTCAAGTAGAATAGAAAAGTACTTTATATGAAGCAGTCCATTTACATCGCCTCTCGGGTGGGGATGGAACCTGAGCTAGTGCTTGAGGTTGAGAGCTAGCTAGATAAAGCTGGGCTCACCTCAATGCACCGCTTGGGCTCGGGAACCAGTCTTTCTGGACAGGGGCTAAACTCTAGGTGCTGTACCAGTCTGTCGCGGTAAAGAGAGAGCTGAGTGTGAAATGATCTCAGTTTAGCAGCCCATTTCCTCTCAGTAGCGACCAAAATAATGAGACTGATCTTGATTTTACATTAGGAAACCGTACACATTCATATCCCCACAGCATCTGCTCAGTAAGCAAAGTTCATTACATCTCACAACAGGAAGATGAATAGCGAATTGTACTTTTTCTTCTCTTTCGGCCAGATTTGTCTTCAGGTTAGGATGACTTACAAATGTGTCCCAGACACATTTGTATCTTATTTTGTTAAATCTATTCTTGAAATTCTATTGTTGTTGCTTCTGTCTGCCGTGCTTAAGGCATTTGTACGACACTGTCAAGAGTATCCTCCCAAGAAAAACAATAATCTTTTTTGTTTGTTTGTTTCAGCCAACAACCTAAAACAACACAGGCCTTTAAATAACAAAGACCTCTATTGAGATGATGTTAACATAGCATGACAAAACAAAGCCTTCCTGAGCCATGACTGCAGCCATTACCTAAACCGTGCTGTGAAATTAGAGGGCGCGCACAAATAATAATACGATTTTTTTTTATTCATTTTTGTCCATGGATTCTTTCTCCATTGTGTCATTATAAATTTTCTTTTACTTTTCATTTCAAAATATTTTTTTCTGTCTTACGATGATACGTATGCTCTCAATTCGGAACTAGCAGTCGTAGCGCTGCATTATGTTGTAGTGGTCCGTATCGGCTACATTTCCACAGCGCATCATTCTGAGAGGACAAAGACAGAGTTTTCAACAAAAGCATCAGTTATTTAGGAGAAAATTATAGGTACCACAGACAGCCTGGGAAAAGCGGTAACAATGTTGCAAACACGGTTATATGAAAAGATGTCCTGTAACAAGTGCGTGCTGTATATGAAAAATTGTCTGAAAAGATAGTAAAACATTTTTTTTTACACGTTAATGTACAAAATGTTTTACTGTATTGCCAATGTTGGATTGTGTTATAAAGTGTTATTATTATTATATTTTTTTAATGGATGAATCGTTTTTGGCAGTCTGCGCACACACTTGAGAAAAATGCTTTCACCACTACTGTAACTGAAAAAATCAGATGTGTGTAAAAAGGTGACACAGTAGTACTGCGCTCCTAATTCACTCAAATATAATGGCGAACAAGTCAAGCCAAAGTGACAACAGTGATGCCTCAGCTGTCTTTAAATTCAGCTTTATGTATTTATGATAATTGAAAAACCAAAATCAAAACACCCACAACTCAAAATTTTAGCGTCTGCCTTTTCTCAGAAGCTGTGTAGTGAGATGAAACAAACCACATGCCAGGATTCCATTCATAGCTATTTTTATATGTTGTTGTTGCCATCAGAGAAACATGACAGGTATTCTCAGTTTGCTTCAGTGACCACTGATTAACATCTATTAGCTACCCACTCGTTTGGCTGAGATAACATGATGGATGGAGAGGACAGTGTGGCTGTGGCTTCATTTACCACATTGCAACTAAGGAAGGCAGATGTCACGCCGTTTAGTCAGATTTTTTTTTCTCTCTTTTTTTTTTTTAATCTTCCAAGAAAAAAAAAATCCACAAAATGAATTTATGCATCTGTTGAAATTGGGCATTAACTTTTTTTTGTTTCAAACAAAGTAACAAAGTTACTGTGGAAAAAAACCTCAGGCTGAACTGTTGAAAATGCTGATACTTTGTTGCCACAGATGTAAGTATGGGTGACATTTCTACATTTGCTTCAGGCTGAAGTAATCAACTTTGGGGGTTTTGTCTACTTTTTTTTTTTTTTGCATGACAAGCAATGTAACATAAAAATATGTACGTTGGCTATAGGCAGTCAAAAATATCTTCATGGCTAAGTTCATGTATTAGAAAGTGATTTACATTAAAACAAAGTTTAATACACAAAAATAATCTATGCATTACATCAAGCATTACCCTTTTGATTACCATACATCTTTAAAAAGACTTGGAAAAGCTGATCCATTTATTAAAAATTAATTCAATAAATAATTTATAGCCAGGACACAAAAAAAAATTGCGAAAGTTGTCTGTTTGATGTCCACTGGCAGGCTGAGATACAGTAGATAGGCTAGCAGTATCTCCAATATTTTTATACATGTGATAATAAGAGTATCTTGGTATTTCAGGACCTAAGGGCTTCTACTGGAGTATTGGGATTTAAGAGTTTATGCAAAAAGAACCATATTCTAAAAGCCACATAATGATGTGATCTCTTTTCATTTTAGCCTAAAAGCCTGGCAGCAGAGTTCTGCATTCAGATGTAACATGTTAATTGATGTGTAGGAAGGTCCACCAAAAGGGCATTACAGTAGTCAAGTCAAATTATTATAAAAGCAAGGATGAATTTTGCTGGTATATTGAGATATAAAGGGGGCGCACCTTTGCAATTAAGATGATAAAAAGCAATTTTGTTCATCCTCTGTACCTGAAGGTTAAAAGTCAATTCAGGGTCTAATAATCTTTCTTTACTCGCAAGCCTGAATTCTCTATTCTGCTGCCCGAACTATTCTTTCTTTGATTTATGGCCCAAGAGTCAAATTTAGATTTTTTAAAAATCTAACTTCAAGAAGGTTACATTTTAATTTGTTAATGGCAAGTGTGCACGGTATTAGATCGCTCAGTTGGTCCAGTTAATGAATGGCAGATGTACAGCTGTGTGTCATAAGCAGAGTTGTGGAAGCTGACATTATGTTCTCTAAATAAATTCCCTAGAAAGAATATATATAACAATAAGAATAATGGTTTAAGGCAACTCCCACACCTAAAGTTTATCAAAGAAGACTGATATGGAATTGAGCAGACTAACACAGATTTTGATACCACTCACAAAAACCAGCCCGGACCAGTCCCAGGGAGGCCAATCCAGCTTTGAGAGAATTTACCGGAAAGTTTTCTACATGGAAATAAAATCAAGGAAAACACAGACAGAGACTCTGTTTCTATTAGCAATAATTCTTAGATATTCTTTCATAATGTCAGTCTACTGCTAAGTTGATTAGTATTATCGTTACTATCAAACTTTTGCCAAGTCAGTTTTATATACCACATTTAAACACGACAAATCTTAACCAAAGTGCTGCACAGCAAGTAAAGCTACCAAGAAATAATTAAAAACAATAAAAATACTCTAACATTAATACGGGGCTTTTCTAGTGATAGTAAGAGACACAATGGGAACCTGAAAAGTCATATTTTATTTGGTAATTCGTTTTTTTTTTTCATTTCATTAAATATAAGTAAAATACTGGCATACATTCAGGCACAGTTTACAGTCTTGTGATTGAGAAATGGCACTGAAGTGGTAAACGTCCACATGATAAGTGGAAAACCAAAAATGTCTTTGAGATAAACATCTGTTGCTTTGCCTTTCTGCGCAGCACAGCTGCTGAGTGTTCTAGTGGGGCACCAGTCACCAGTGCAGTGTTGCTGCACAAACAGGGACTACAGGGAAGAATAATCAGAAGGAAACATGTCACCTCATCACATAGTCAAAAGCTGAATTATGCAGAGCAACATCTGGATATGCCACACTAATTTCAGACAAAAGAGTTGTTTACAGTTAGTTAAAGGTGGGAAACACTGCGGATTCCAATAAAGTTCCACAAATTCTTGATGCAAATTGCATGCACGCGATGTGACGTGACAACATATTTAACATCCGTGAAAATCTATCCATAGCTCTTTGACACAGTGTGTGTGCAGAAAGTGCATCATAAAAAAACTGTAAGTAACCAGCAGGGAGGTGCGGGCAAAATCAACAATGCCAAGAACTGAAAGACTCTTACCTCAGTTACAAAAAGAGCTTTGCAAGCTGTGATTTCCACAAGTGGAAGAACTGCATTGCACACACTACAATTAGTTATTTTCTAAGTTCATGAAATAAAGGTAGTAGTTCGTTTTAAAGAAATTGTTTGAATTTTATTTATGTATTTTGCAGAGGTTTTTTTTCTGTCTTTTAAAAAATGAACTAAGGCATTAAAACCTGTATTAGTATATTTGTGTGATCATTTTCATTGAGTTATTTGTATCATTAAAGACGATGTTTTTCAAGATGTTTGCTCATAGGGGGCAGATTAGATGTTAATTACTCAAGAAGTATCAGTACAGATATAGTTTCTTAAATGTGGGCCTTACAGTCGAGGTTCGGGATCTGATCCAAAACGTGTAACTTTGTGAGCGAAGAAATTGGCAAATGTTTATAAATCCTCATTAGGATTCAGCAGCAGATTGTTAAAAAAATGCAATTAACAGCAGGGTCCAAAAGTCATAACCTAATAAAAGAAAAGAAAAAATAAATCACTGATCCAGTGTCAGTTTTTGCTGGCACTGGATCAGTTGTCACCAGCATGACCTGGAATACCAGAAGTGACAGCAGCAAAAGAAGATCAACACATTAAGCTTTGTTTATTGAAAGAAAAAAAAAGTGGCTTCATTGCAATAATTTCAAATATGCTTATTAAAGAAAGCATGACTCAGATTTGCAAAAGTGTTAATAAAAGAAGGTGTAGTTTCCTTGGAGGACAAATAGTAGTCTGTTTGCCAGGAAGGTAAACAAGAGCAAAGCCAGCATTTCACAGTGGGTGACAGGAGAAAGACTAATACTGCAGTGTATCAAACTCAAACACAGTGAAACATAGTGGAGAAATATTCAAGCTTTGGGGTATTTGGCCACTCTGGAGCTGGACACATCAGTTCCTCCCTGACCAAGTCGAAGCACGCCATTCTTTTGACATGCTACATGACATTAGCCACCATCTGTTTTCCCTGATCCACACAGGGCCAAACACATACACGCAGGATCAAATACATACATTCACTTAAATCTTTTAATAAGTGGTTCTGAAGGTTCTACAGTGTCTTTTACCTCAACAAAGCCAAGGCCTATTGACTTCTTGTCAGTGATCATAATTGACCAGAACTGGTAGTTTCTCTTTGCCGGCTTTAAAAAGGATTTGTTTACAGCACTCAATGGATTGACCAGAACAATGAGAAAGTCCGAGGAGCTCAGTGAAGCTCTAACAAAGAGAACTGTAGATTCATACAACTTGGGAAAGTCTCTTGGAGCCACTTCTGCACAACTGCAGATTCCAAGATAATTGGTTCAAGCAACTGTGCATAAGCCCAAAAAGCATCCTGGTGTTCCCCCATCCAATACTAACAAGGCCTGATGCTGCTTAGCTTCTGAGATCAGAGGAGAGGCGTGCTCAGGCTGGTTGGGCTAAAAACTATTTTGACAGTTTACTAATACTTGCAGATGTTATATACTCATAAATAATAATAAAGAGAGCTGAGTGTAAAAGTGAAGCTGTCAATTTACAAGTCGATCTATGTCCCTAACCTCACCTGTGGTCACAAGCTTTGGGTAGAGACTGAAAGAAGATGATCATGGACACAAGTGATGGAAATGAGCTTCCTCTGAAATAGGGTGAGGAGTGCAGTCATTTGGGAGGGGCTCAGAGTGGAGCCGCTACTCCTCCACATCAAAAGGAGCCAGTTTAGGTGGTAAATGGACTCTACCAATTCTACCAAGAAGAGCGGTCAAATTTCCAGTCAGAATTTTGCCTGAAGCTTGATGATGGCTGCCAAAAGGTGCACCTTGCCAAGGGACATTTACCCAAATACCAGCATGGATGTATGTATGTAAGCCTGTATGTATACTGTTGATGTTGCATGGATTAAATAAAATCCAAAATGAATTCAAATTCTTGTTTTATTATTTTTAAGTCATTAAAATCATTCCACCCTGGAAAAGGAACAGTTCAAAGAAAATGTTAATGACATGGCCAACGGCAGGTGGACTCAAGAGGCAGGACTCTGGATAAAGGTTTAGTCAGGTTTATTTACAAAGTTCAGATTAATGGGTAATGCAACGTTCTCCTGAAGGCTCGGGGCTTCTTGCTCCGGTCCAGACTTTGAAATCCTTGAGTGTCTCTTTTCTTCTCTTGGCAAACCTCTCCTCTCTCAGCTCCAGGGAACCCGGGCACAGCAAACAAGCTGGTTAGAAAGAAACCAAATTAGCATAGCAACAAACACAACTAAGGTATATGAGCCAGCAACAGTCCAGCAAAGGCTAGTGGCAGCCTGCCCACTTAAATAGTAGTCTTGATGAGATTATCAGAAACAGGTGCGTTGCTTAGCCTCCAGGTGATTGACTGCTCAGAGGGCGGAGACCAGAGTTGGGCCTGGCCCCTGAACCACCGGCCAGGAGACCAAAACAAACAGAGGGCCATGATGAGTGAATGCAAACTGCTGACCGCAACTGTATGTTTAGGTTGCTTATGTTATTTCAGTCATAGAAACCTAAAGTAATATGTAAACCAGATATTTTTTTATTGTGTTAAAAACTTTTAAGGTATATACACTGTGTATTTTGCCTCTTTTTGTTTCCATGTGCCATTTTTATATACAGTATATTTCATTCATTATAAGTTAACCAATTAAATCATGTTTGGGGTGGATGTGACTTACTAATCAGAAGGTCAGTGGCTCCTCCAGTTTGCATGTTGAAGTGTCCTTAAGCAAAATGCTGAGCCCTAAATTGCCTGATTGATCCACTGCTGTATGAACATGTGTAGGATAGGCAAAAGGGGGGAAAAAAATTAAAGGCATACAGTGTACGAATGTATATGTGAATGGATGAATGTTACCTGTCATCTAAAAAGCACTTTGACTGCACAGTAGGAAAAGAAAAGCACTGCATAAAAATGACTTTTATCACTGTGGCATCACAAGAAACACTGTTAGATCACGCTGGGATAACACGTATTATCAGATTTTCCACAAAACTCTGGAGTCCGTGCAGCTTACAGTAAGTGCAGCTGTCATTAAAGCAAAAGTGGGTCAAACAGACACTAAGATATTCAGAAATTCACGCTCCTTTTTCAGAGATTTGATTTCTCAGCATCAAGGCTCCCGCACAAAATAAATTGGTACCAAATTTTGTATACCAAAAAAAAAAGAAAATATTTTATTTGTAAGCAATCTGGTGTTTATTAAAGCAGTTTTAAAGTATTGCAGAGAAGTAGCTCGAGGAGGAATGTCCCCTATGTTAGTCCTAATGACTGTCTTCAGAATACAACTGTTCTTGTAACCCACACAGCAGTTATGCTGTCGCATGGGTCTACACCAAATGAAGGAGAAGTGCTTGTAGAGAGACAGAAACCCTCTGGGCATTACACTGCGACTTTAGTTCTTATGAGTTTTAGCAGAGGTTTTTGCCGTCTGTTAGGCTCCTCCTGAGGGCAAGATGTCGAATGAGAGAGGAGGAAGGGGGGCGGTAACGCTGCCTGTTACCCACAGCGTGGACTGCTTTCTGCTTCATTTGTGCATTTGTAATTTAAAGTATGGGAGAAATGAGCGGCGTCATGATACCGTAGGTGGGTTTTGGAAGGGGTGGAGGGTTTAGCATTAGCAGTGGTGATTTTTGCACAGGCTAATGTCAGAAATGTTTTTATTTATTTATTTATTGCATTCTTAGTGTAGAGTGGCTCTCCAAGCATCTCATGCCTGCTTTAGACATGCAGTACCTGGAACATGACAAATTCAGCTATTTTCTGTAGGCTTTGTTTGACCAGGCCTTGGACAGCATTAGTTCTTCTGATACTAAGAATGGTGCATTTCAGTTTAGCACCCCTATAGTAAGCAATAGTCTTAATGTGGGTCAGTAGCTTTTATTATTAATAGCAGTTCTAGCACCCAACACGAGACAGTGTTTTTCTTATGACTTGTTAAGAACCTGTGAAAAGAAGCCTTGGTGCCACTCTCAATATGCACAATTCAGAAAGCAGAAACACTAAACAGGCCACTAGTTCATGGCAGAACTCCTTTCAAGAAATAATAATAAAAAAATGAAAAATGTGCGTTTTTACCTCTCTCGCAGCTCAGTAGTTAAAGCAGCAGTCTGCTCAACACTGCTCAACAAGCTTTGCATGGAATGCCAGTACCTTTGAACTTTTCAAATATCAAAGCACAGACTGGCTCTTTATTTATTCCTTTTTATCTAACCTGGCAGGTAAATCTAACCAATTACTATTTTTAAATAAATAAAATGAAAACCAAAATGTAAAATAGTTTAATTTGTGAACAATAACTTCAGTCTTTCCCAGAATTTTCCCCACATCCAAAAAAAATTCTGTTACAGTAATAAGAAGAGTTTTATTAGTGAATTACATTAGTGGTGGAGCCGCAGAGGTAGTCACACATCACAGGAAAATCTTCCAAACTTTCATGAAGAGTGATGCAATCTTTTCTTCATGGATAAAATTATGCTCCGCCGTAATTCATCCTAAAATGAGCGGTTTATTTATGACACATGTCAGCTTCAGCTTTTCAAGACGGTTACAAAAAAAGAGAGATCAAAACATGAAATGCTTCCTGCCGTGTCGCTTAGCTCGAAATACACTGCTATTTTGGCAGAAAGCAGTCATCCTCAGCCAAGAAATCCACTGTGTTAAGCTGCACCCACCATCTCCTCCAGACTCCCATGAGTTTCTCTGTCCCTTGTTAGTTTTTGCTGAAAAAGAAAAACACACCAAGTGCATGGGCATGTGCTTTGTTTTGAGTATTTGCCTATGTGTCATCACAAATGTCATTGTGTGCCTCCATCTTTCTGGCTATATTTAAAATTTGTGGGCATGCGCTTTATGATTCCTGAATGCCAAAAGGCTCTTGCCTTTGTTTTGTCGCTAACGCTGGCAGGACCCTCTGAAGTGCAGGTTAGTAAGCCTAATGTTTATACAGCAACAAAATCCAAAAGAACAAAGCACTCCTGGAGGCTGCTGCCTGTTTCCTGGCCAATCAGAGGTGACAGCCAGAAACCAGTTCAAAATGCGTTTTATGGCCCACAAAAGTAAGCTTTATGTTTCCTGGGAGAATTCGGCTTTTCATTGTATGTGTGTAGATCTGTGCACTGTATATACATGTAAAAACCCTGACACCACATTTATGAATGTTATAGGCTCAAGCAATAAGTTTTAGGGCCAGTAAA
>JAVDPK010001425.1:614355-653434 GCA_034780415.1 Cichlasoma orientale | reverse complement strand
ACACACACACACACACACACACACACACACACACACACACACACACACACACACACACACACACACACACACGTCCTGGCAGATAAATAAACAGGTGATTAGCAAGCTTAAAGGCACTATCACGACATCATCATGATGTGGGTTTGAAATCTGATCATTATCTTTACTAACACTTTATCGGAGTTGCTTTGGCTCAGTTTTGGAATGATGATTGGAATGTTAAAAATAGTGTGTGAAATCTTTCCAGCCAGTCTCTTAACTTTGCACATCAGAAATAGCCCTTCTCATTTTTGTCTGCATTTGCAAATCGTTTGCAAAGTCTTTTTTTTTTTTTTTTTTTAGCAAAAAGTTTATTTTTGCCTAAATCATATTTTTGTGTTTTCTGAAAAAAACCTGAAAAAATGACTTAGGCCATTATTTTAGGAGGGTGATGAAATATTTTATGGTATTTAGACTAAGACTTGCACAAAGACTATGCGTGACTGTCTAAAGTTTGAGAAATTGATTGTATGTGTCATGCCGAGTAATTAAGTAATTGGTAGTAATCCCAACACTGGCTATCACAGGTAGATTGGTACTGATGTCTCATCTTGTGTTCCTCCATATTTTTTTTTCTAATACTGTAACATTACTTTGATGTACTATGTAACCACTGGAGGAAAACTTATTTCCATCCATCCATCCATGTTCTTCCTCCTTTTCAGGGTGGCGGGGGGCTGGAGCCTATCCCAGCTGTATAGGGCGAGAGGCAGGGTACGCCCTGTGCAGGTCGCCAGCCTGTCGCAGGACTAACAGAGAGACAGACAACCAGTCACATTCACACCTATGGGCAATTTAGAATTGCCAGTTAACCTACTGTAACCCCAGTAACTGCATGTTACCTGAGAACCGGGAGAAAACCCACGCGGACACGGGGAGAACATGCAAACTCCACACAGAAAGGCCCTGGCCAAGGTGGATTCAAACGCAGGCCTTCTTGCTGTGAGGCAGCAGTGCTAACCACAAACTTATTTCCCCACTCAAAATGCACTGAAACATAGGTGTTCTTTTTTCTTTAGCAAGGAGAACGTGTAAAGGCTTCTGCTCTGAAAATCAGCATCTGAAAAGTATCACTTCAGTTTATAATAGTATAAAAGGTATTTTCAGCTGCTCCCTTATTCACAGGGGGCTGCCACAGCGTGCAGCTCTGCATGTTTGATGTGGCAGATTTTTTTTTTTTTTAGGCCGGTTGCCCTTCCTGACATAACCCCAAAGAGGATTGGTATTATATACAAATAAAAAAAAACAGTCTGGTGTAGTAGGCGTTTATTGTCAGAGGCAGCACAAGAGTTTCAGAAAATTAGATGGCGAGGAATGCACGCAGTCTTATTCTGACAAAATATAAACAAAGGAATTTGTCATTTTAGTGGCAATGAGTTACTCATAATGAATTAAGCTTTTTGGAATAGTTACATCCTTTCGCTTGTGAACTTCAAAAGTGCTTCAAATATTTAATAGTTGTGAATTTTCTAACAATTGTGCCATACTGTAAATGCAACGAAGGAGCACGTGGCGTTTCTTTAGCCAGGGCAATGATTCCCAACGGTTTTTTAAGAATTTGCTTCCTTATTTCCTTTAAAGACACAAATGCTTTTTTTTAATGTCATGAGTTGAGAAATTATTGTGTTACACCAGCCAAAACACGAAAAACAACTTAGCTCAATAAAAAGAAACACAATGTCACAAAACAAGCCAGCTTGAAAAGTAAAAAAAATATATATTAAAGATGTCATGACCTTTTGCCCGGTGTTTTGGCTTTTTCAAGTTCTGTTGTTTTATTTCTTCAGTTGTTTCTTAGTTTAATGGACTTCTGTAGTCACTGGTCACTGGTTTATTTTATGTTGTGTGGTTTTCTGCTTTCCTTACTGCATTTGTTTCTGGTTCCTCCTTGGTATAATTGTGTAATTATATTTAGTGTTCCCCCCAGTGTCTTTAGTGTTCCTCCCTGTTTGTGTGGAGTCGTTTGTGTAGTTTTTTCCTCTGGTGTGTCGGTGTGGTGTCAAGTCTGCGTTTGTGTTACTGTTTATTCACTTCCTGTTTTATTTTGCCAGTCTCCTGTTCTGTGTGTGTTAGGTTCAGTTTTGCTTCCTTTGTCTCATTAGTGTAATTCTGTTCACCTGTTCGCCCCAGCTGTTTCCACTCTCCTCTCATTACCTCATGTGTACATATTGTCTGCGTTTTCCCCTGTTGTTGTGTTGTTGTCTCTGTCTATCTTTATCTTGTGCACTGCAGTTTGGGTCCAAATTCTGCCTGCCATGCAGCTGACCGTGACAAAATAAGATCAATTAAGTAGAAAATACAAAAAGTGAAGAGCTCAATAAATTCTGGCAGCAGCGATGAAACAGATGTTAGAGAAAGTGTTCAGCTGCATGTTCACAAAGTGGTGCAGAGAATGGTGAGGATCCATTAATTGACCATAGCCATTCACCACAGCCGCAGTTATTTGGATGACCTCTGTGGGAGCTGATGAAGGAATCTATGTTGATTCAAACTCAATTTGATCAGCAACAGCACATTCCAGCAGCCCGCAGTCCAATACCCGGGCTGCAGTAATATTCCTTTTGTGTAAAATATCCAGGATTGCAGCACTCTTCAATCACAGCTGCTGCACGCTCCTAACGTCTTTTCTTTCTCACATCTCTGTCTACTTAAAGTCTCGAACCCAGGTGTGGTCAGGTAAGTGTGACTGTGTTATTGTCGCCACGTTGTAGCGTGAAACGCATCACGCTACAATCACTGTGTTCCCTCTGCATATTAATCAGCTCACTGAGCTCATCCATGTTGTTGTCAAACACTCCTCATTCCACATGATGATCGCTGGGACAGCTCCAGCCCCGAAATATTGTAATTTCCTCTGTAGCTCTTCTGGGATTACAGGCTTTATATACATAGTTATGAGGTATACAAGGTGTATGTTTTTGACTATTTGCATTGTTAAGTCTCAGCATTTATTAACTGGTATTCTTTACTGAGACTTAGCAGAATTAGGTCCAGAACTCAACAAGAAAATTAAACAGGTAGAATTAGTATTCCTGGAACTTACAATCACAGCCCCCAACCTACTTTCACAGCCCCCATTTTCCTGCCAAAAAGCACTTACCTCTGACAACATAGGCTTCCTCAACACAGTCCTCCAGCATCACTGTGAGCATCACAACAAACACGGCATGCTGTGATTCTGCCCATCGCATCAACATTTGAGATTACTATCTTCAAAGGGAATAGAAGCTTCTTCGTGAAATCCCTAACGGTTTGCAGACCTCATTCTGCCCTTATGACCCAAACTTGCTCCTTCACATGCTGTAAAAAAAGTACAAAAGCTTTAAAAAACTTGTTTGGAAAGAATGAAGACATGTCTGTAATGGGCAGTTGTTTTCTGTATTTGTGAATGACAACCCTAACTACTAGGCTGTGTTGGCATTCACTGGTGAATCGCCTCTGATTTGGCAGAAATGGAGGTTTTTGTTCTTTAGAGAAGCCTGCAGCTAACAGTTAGGGTCCAGGTTAAGTCTGTGGTTAAGGATAAATGGAATAAATGGATTAGTTGTAATGCTTGAGATTAATGGGGTTTTTTTTCCAGTGGAAATGAAATAGAAAAAAATATATACAGTATAGATTGTGTTGTCAGCTTTATTATCAATGTTCAGTTCTCAACAGATTTTTCCCCCCCACTTTTGTTCATTTCTAGTTTTCTTATCACTTTACGGCAGTATGTATTTTCTTTAGCTTTAGTGTATTATTAAAATCTTCTGCATATCTTTTCATGTTTTTTGGTTTCATTTGATTTGACAGCTTAAGCTGCAACCTTATCAGTGCTGCTACCCACTTTGGTCAAAGTATGCTATTTAAAAATGTGATATATGTATAAAATTGAGTTCTCTCATTCAAAAGTAGTACATAAAACTTGTGTTTTTGTGTTGAAGTTACCCTGCATCTGATTAAAATGCAATAATGTAAATGGTAAATGGACTAGTTCTTATATAGCGCTTTTCTACTCTCTTGGAGCACTCAAAGCGCTTATACAACACGTTTTGCATTCACCCATTCACACCCATTCGTACAAGCACTTCCATGAGTAAGTAACTAAGCTAAGTGCTTACTACCATTCACACACATTCATACTCCCAAGGATACTTTGACATGTGGCCTGGAGCAGCCAGGAATCGAACCGCCGACCTTCTGATCAATGCTCTACCTCCTGCGCTACAGCTACAATGTGCACGGAAGCCTCATAAAAATAAATAATGGGTTTTGGTGTTAGTAAGTCTGCTTTAATGAGTCTAAAGTTTGAATTCTACTGTATTCATTTTTTAGATGGCGACTTTTTATGTATAATTTTAAAATCTTTTAAAATTTGACTTTTAGGAGATTTCAGGATTTTTTTAATTTTTTTTTTAATTTTCAATTTTTTAAAAAAAATTTTAACTTTTTTTAAAATCTGCTTTTTTTTTTCTTATTGGAATCAGACCTTTTCTAGCTATAAAAGCATTTTATTTTATGCAGCCTGTTTTTTTTTCCAGCGAATATTTCCACTAACATTGAGTACGCTTACAGACAGACCTACTCTAAACAGCGGCA
The DNA here is from genome assembly GCA_034780415.1 of Cichlasoma orientale. Classification (NCBI taxonomy): domain Eukaryota; kingdom Metazoa; phylum Chordata; class Actinopteri; order Cichliformes; family Cichlidae; genus Cichlasoma; species Cichlasoma orientale. The sequence goes on along the minus strand of JAVDPK010001425.1, from coordinate 648,817 downwards.
ATAAAAGTATAAAAGTTTATACAACTTGACATCATCATAAATCTTATTCTGCAGTTCTTCAATTGATTTTAACAAAAGTTGAGCTTGCAGGAACTTAGCAGAACAGCAGCAACAACTGATAAAAAAATACGTAGAAGGGACTTTCTTGAAAAATGGACATTCTAGCTAAGTCTACCACTCTGCCTTGCATTTAGCATCACCTGATCACATTGATGTTGGCAGCAGTGCTAAGACCAAGTAGTCTACTGACTGAGCTACTTGTGTGATGGAAAGAGACGAGAGCAGGAGTGAAAGAAGAGACAGAGAGCCAGAGAACCAAAGGAGTTTTAAACCCTACCCTCCATTTATCTGGATGAAGAAAGTGAGATCACTACCAGAAAAGATTGATGAGCTCCCCGTCTTGGCCAGGACCCGGTGGAGATCTCGTGAATGCAGACTTATGTACTTCAGAGGGGCCAGACACTCGTATCACACTCGAGACTTTTGATGTAAACAGCCATAAGGAACCAGAGCGGGAAAAAGAAATGACGTGCTCTTGCTTTTTCTGTTTAGATAAAAATCTATTTATAACATTAAAAAAAAAAGAAGTGTTGAAAATTGAGAGTGATGTAAACATTTTTGAGTGATTAATTAGATTCTTACCGTAGAGACTCACTCACTACATCAAATGTTTATTGCGCCTTATCCTCAACAGACAACCATTATCTGAAATGCTAGATGAAGGTGAAAAGTTAAGCATTCATAAAGCTTGATTAGTAATGGATCTTTAGTCACTGAAATTAGCAGCATCTGCACTGACTGGCTGGAAGAAAAACCTGCCCATTATTTCCCCTTCTCATGTATCAGATATTGAATGTTGCTGCAGTACTTGACTGAAACACAAAGGTGCAAAAATAGAGATATTGCTTATATTGCTGTACGCTAAAACAGTAAAATTCAAACAACCACAGAGCTCTGCTGTTTTACTTTGATGGACTCCTATAGAGAGCATAATATTGATTCTGTTTACCACTCACTGCACACACCAGTTTTTAGCCATGTAACAACTGAGTCAGTAATGAGCTGAAATCGAATAGATCACTAATGGATTCACCAAAGAAACAATGAAATTAAAAATATATACCCTAAGTCATCTGTTAGTTCCTCTTGGCTTAGTCTCACACAGTTGTTCATTAAAAATGATTGTATGTTTTAAGATGATCAGTATAAAATATAGCTTCGTTTCAGAACCGGTTCTTTAGAGACTTTCAAGCTGAGAAACGTTACTTTGCTTAATACCTCCTTAGGATGAACATTGCTACAATATTTTCTTTGCATATCAGTATTACTTAATGCTGTCCATAAAATCCTCTATCAACAAATGTGTCTCTGTCATATTTTAGAGGAGCTTCACACTGTAAACATCGGTAGAATATATGCTGACAAGGCTAAAGATAGCTGTCAGAGGGGCTGGAGCACAGACAGAACACCCACAAAGAGCAGACTGACAGCACACGTGGCTGTAAATTGAAGGAAGGAAGAATCAAAAGAGCCTGTGCCCACTGTCAGCCAGATTATCAACTCCATCATGTCTATCACACTAGGGGTCAAAGCCACAATGCTGTCCAGTGCATCAGGCTTTCAAAGTTCCTCGCCCCAGCCTGCTCCTCCCTTATCACTGGCTCTCCAGTGAGACAGGAGTTGGAAAGCTTTGCAGAGGGAAATAAGCTGGGTAAGGTGTGCCAGGACAGTAAAAGTACCCACATCCATCTTGGGAGGATCACCAATCAGTCCTGTCAAGGTCAGATATTACTCAAGACTTTTTAAAACCATGCAGATTTAGTATCTGCAAAGTCTATCAGTTTCAGTAATCTTGTGTTTTGGCACAATGTTATCTGGGTTTTCCAGTTTTTCTCAGCGGCGCTGGCGCGTCTCACATTTCTGAAGTTCTTAGCTTTGAAAACAGCTCATATATGCAGCAACACAGTATACAAATAGCTCACCTGCAAAAGGATGTAGGTCACCTGAATTTCAATTTAGCTTTCAAAATTATTGCTTTTTTTTTTTTTTTTTTTTGCATCCATAAGTCATTGCCAGCAAAATGACAGTTTCTCTGACACAGTGTAAACATTCATCATCAAAATGTTCTGAAAAGATACTTGACTACATCTTTCCTCAAATGTTTTCAAGCTCCAGATTGCAGGGAAGCCAGTTCAGTACCTGGACTCTTCTATGAAGCCATGCTGTTTGAATAGCTGCAGTATGCAGTTCATCATTGTCTGTCTGAATGCAAGGCCTTCCCTGAAAACGACACCACGTGGATGGGAGCATATTTTGCTGTATATACCTCAGCATTGACGGTGTCTTCCCAAATGTGCCAGATGCCAGTTTCATTGATGCACCCCTTTATCATCACACGTGCAAGCTGGATGGTCCCGTTCCTCTTTAGTCCAAAGTCCAGCATTTCTGGATCATCTTCACATTTGCCTTATTTGAATGATTAAAGCTTTAACCTGCATTTGGTGAACTGTGTACATTGACAGTGATTTTTGTGCCCGTGCAGAGATTTCCATGATAGCATCATATCTGTTTATAAAGCTGAAGACCTGAAGATCACAGGCATCCAATACTGTTTTTTGACCTTGTCCCTCATGCATGAAGATTTCTCCAGATTCTCTGAATCTTTGCGATTTTACACTGAGCAGCATTATTCTGAAATAGATCCACAAGATGCAGTTTTATTTTGTTTGGTTTTTCTTTCATTTTGCTGACCTGTTGCTCGTAACTTGTTGCTGCAACTCTTACAGAATTGAGGTTGTAGTTCTAAAGTTAGAGCACAGTCATAGCACTGCTGCCTTACAGTAGCAAAACAGAAAAAGAAGGAGGTGTCTCCCTGCACCACTGTGGGTTTTCTTTAGGTACTCTGGCTTCCTCCCAGAGTCCAAAGACATTCACATTAATTGATCAAAACTCTATTTTGGGAATTTAAGTGTGAATGATCATCATTCTTTCTGTTATAGAGTTGGGACCTGTTCTGCATGTACCTCACGTCTTGCCCAATGTCTTTTGAAAAAGGCTTCAGCATCCCCGAATTAGGTGAGCATTTAAGACAACACATGGATATTTAAAAAGTGGCAATCACTTATTAAATCTGTCAACAAATCGCTGTGACTGCTGCACTCGGGTTCTGTAAATATAGTTTACAAGTCTCACACTAATGAGTTACACCTGTGGACTTGGCAGACTCTTTTTTTCTCACTTTTCTTGATCACTTTGATGCAGTTCAGGAATGTCATCACTCATAATGCAGTTAAGGCATTTCCTCTAACACAGACTCATCTATTCAAAAGATGCTAAAATGATCAAAACATTTTTCACGTAATGTCAAAACAAGCAAAGTCAGTCGATCACATCAACTCTGCGACCAATGAATAAAAGCGTTGAAGCGATAAGCGTACTGCAAAAATGTGGCCTAATGTAGAGTAAAAAGCATTCAGATGTAAAAATGAAATGTGAAGGATGTTTTTTTTTTTAACTAACTATATACTTGCTGAAACTGAGAAAACCAAAATGATGCATGGACCTTTTTCTTCTTCTTTCGGCCGGTCCCTTCACGAGTCACCATGGTAGATCATCACCCCATCCCCAGCATCCTCCTCTGTCACACCAACCCCCTGCATGTCTTCTATCACTACATCCATGAATCTTCTCTCTGTTTTGTCCCATTTTTCCCCTTCCTGACAGCTTTATCTTCAGCATCCTTTGTCCAATATATCCACTATCCCTCCACTGCACACGTCCAAACTGTATCAGCTTTGCCTCTCTAACTTTGTCTTCAAGCCACTCAGTCTTCGCTGTCCCTCTGATGTACTCATTTCTAATCCTGTCCCTGCTGGTCACTTCCATTAAAAACCATAGCATCTTCATCTCTGCCACCTCCAGCTCCACTTCCCGTCTTTTTGTCAATGTCACTGTCTTCAAACCACACATGATAGCAGGTCTCTACTGTCTTGTAAATCTTCCCTTTCACTCTTGCTGCTATCCTACAGTCACAAATCACTCCTGACACTTTGCATCAGAAAACAAACTAAGTAGCACCAACTACTAGATAGTACAGTTTATGGCTGTTGTGTGATTAGCAATGCCATGACATGCACCTGTGATCCAAGAATGAGAACATGTGTTTATATTTGTTTCAACTAAACCTCTCCTGAGAACCTCTGCTTGGATTTTCTTTCAGCTGAAATGCAATTTCAGCGCTGTCACTCATAGTGCGTGACTGACCTTACTCTTATTTACACAAAAAGCTTGACTGAAAACACAATGCTGGATAGCATTAAGGAAACTGACAAACAGTTTTGATGAGTTGTGAGATTGAGATGAGAAATGCATCAGCCCAATGACAAAATGTCTTTAGCAGTGAAGCATCTGTGAAAACAACAGCCGTGTGTGCAAGCACAATGAGGGAGGCTAACGTGGGTGAGCAAATGTGTTCCTCATGTGCGAACTGCATTAAAGCCATCCAGAAAAACTGTAATTAGATGGACAATTTTGCATGTTAAGACTTATATGAGAAATTATTAAAGCATATCTTTAAGCACAGATGCATATAGTACAGACAATAATCCGTATTGTTATTTGCCTAAATTTCCCAACACCTTTGAGGATGCTAACAAGGAATGAGAATATTTTTTTTTATTTATTATTTTCTGTTCTGCATCAGAGTTATTATACTTTTATACTTTTGCATTAGTTTACTTTTTTTTTTTCATTGTGACATTTTGCTTTTGATTCAGATTAGTTTTAATTAGTTTCCAGAGTGGATATTGGTTATTTGACTTTAGTTTTAATTGTTTGAATATGTTTATTTTTAGGGTCTTTTTAATTACTATAATATAGAGGATATTCATGTAGAGGTAAGATTTGAAAAAAATCTGACATATATTATATATCATATTATATTATTATATTTAGTATTCCAATTAAATAAATTAGAAAAAAAAAAAAACAGCACTTTATGAAGACAGGTGTAGACGTTCAACATCTCAGTAACTTTGCCCATCAAAGCCTCATCAGGCAGGTTGTGATTACAAACTTTGCCAAACTGCCAAAAACTAAAACTGAGGATATGTGCTCAATTTTTTCCTTTTATTTAAGTTTGTTTTCCAAGTTCACCAATTCATTTAATTTAATTTTAATTAGTTTTTATTTTACAAAATAAAAGTGATTTTGATAGTAATAGTAAATAGTAAACAAAGGCACACAGGCATTAATAAACACAAACAAACAAACAAAACTTCTGCCCCTTTGACCAGAGATTTTCATCAGCCTCACACCTAATGCTCTCCTTTGGAATATTACATTAAAAACTGCTGTGTATGCTGCAGCCGTCCTCTGAACTCACTCTTTGATGAGCAGACTGTTACCCCCGTCAGAAATAACAGTGTTTATCTGAGCAGACACCTCTATGTGCACAAATAGTTTGTTGCCCTAAAGTTCAGTGTGCGTTATAATATTCATCACTTATAATCATGGTATAGGCAGATTGTGACTAATAAATGGAATAGTCTGCATGTGACGACTTGCAGAATGAAACAATGCTTACACACTTTACAGAATATCTTTCAACTGAGAGGAAACAATCTGTTTTGATCACAAAGACATGTGCAACCAATTGTTCACATTGTAGATAATTGTGCTGAATCATTTGCTCAGATATGCTAAACATTTCTAAACACTAACAAAGATTTTGAAATGCTCTTTCTGTCAAGCACAGATGGCAAATGTTGTTAAAGATTTCTGATATTTATTTGACAAATTCAACTGAGCCAAAATAATGGAAAAATACTGTAAAGATATAACTGCTAGCTGAGTAATAATGTTCAGTGGCAACACATATTCCAGTCCAGGAAATATAAGTTCAAGGACACTCAGATTTAACTATTTATTACAGAATGTTTGAATTACTAAAAAGAATGTGAAAGAAAAATAATTTTGCTAATGCAACGCAGGCTTAAAGAATGACCGCAGCCTCAGTTATGAAGCACAGTAATTGGGTGAAAAATTGGACAGAACAGACATCCTCTCAGATTTAGGAATTTAAAATTATTACAGAATAAGATACTGTGAATTTGCATTTGCCAGTTACTCAGCTCAAGCGATTCTCTGGAACAGCGGCGCCGAAGCATTACGCAGGCAGTCACTGAGATCATAAACCACAAAACCTGCACAGAGAGATGAGTCACTTGCAACTAACATCTGAGTATGAAAGGAACTGAACTGCATCAAGTGTACTGACAAGCATTTTATTAAATACACAAATTAATTGTAATTATGCATTAATTATAATAATCTCCGAATTGCCTGTACAGTGGGTGCGTATGTTTGACTGTGTAAGGCCGGGGTTTGAATTTGGCAGCAACACATCTCTTGCTGTTGTAATGCCTGCTGTGTGTGGATTGCCGTTGTCCTGCTGAAATATGCAGGGCCTTCCCTAAACAGATGTTACCCGGATGAGAGCAATTGTTGCTCTAAAACCCAAGTAGCTTTTAGCACTGATGGTACCTTTCCAGATGTGTAAACCGACAATTTGGCGAGATTTAGGCTTTTAAACTGATAGCAAGCCAGATGCTCCCGCTCTTCTTTAGCTGCGGGTCCATGTTTTCCAAAAGGAATTGCAAATTTTGGTTCATCTGACCACAGAACAGTTTTCCACTTTGCTTCGGTCCATTTTAAAATCAGCTTTGGCTCGGAGAAGATTGTGGCATTTCTTGACCATGTCCGCATATGGCTCCTTCTTTGCATGATAGTATTCACAGACTCAGTCTGCCACAGATTTCTGGAAGTGTTCCTGAGCCCATGCAATGGTTTCCATGACACTGCCAATTAATCTAATTACTGTATCTGTATTTTTTTTTCTGGCTTTTTCAATGTACTTTTCCAGCCCCCTTCCCAACTATTTCGAGACATTACTGCTCTTTTCTAATACAAAATTAACTAACATTTTTCTTAAAATTGCACATTTTCTCATGTTAAGAATTTGATATGTCTTCTATGCTCTATTGTGAATAAAATACAGCTTTACGTGATTTGCAAATAGTTTTATTCTGTATATATTTACATTTTACACAAAGCTCGAGCTTTTTTTAATTTATATTTAGAAAAGAGTCAAATAGTTGGTGCCTTCTACTACATCAGAATATGTTGTTCAGACTCGAGATTAAGGCATCATATGGGTTTTGGAACAAAGGAAGGCTAAAGCAGGAAAAAAATAGCCTTTATTAAACAGGACACTAAATAAGTTACAAACAGCAGTCTGGGTGCATCACAGTCTCTGAGAGGTCTTGGACCTGGACAGGAATGCATCATTTATTATCTGTTCACCAAAAGATGAGGCCTGTGGCAAGGACGCACAGACCTCAAGTGAATGTCTCTGCAAAAACTGAAAGCAAGTAGAAAATTACATTTAGGAAATCTGCAAATGTTCTTTGTTTGAGGGGTGTAGTGTTGACCTTGGGGGGGTTGATGCTAGGAGAACCATGGGGCACTGGTGGGGCAGGCCAAGGCATGACGGTAGGTTTTGGAAAATGAGGAATAAAAGAATGCTTTGCAACCTTTGCCTGAAATGGTAAATTGACCAGTGAATCATTGCTTATCAATGCTAGTCTAGCAGTAGTAACTATTTTTTCATTGGTTAAACTTCTGAAGGAAGGTGTCTGCTTTAGTAAAGGATTTGTAATAGTCATAAAAGTGAGTATGGCCATAGGGCAAGGCCAGACTACAAATTATGGTAAAGAAGGCGTCATCCATAAATATTCGACGGCCACTTTATTATGTATCTCTTCCTAGAACTGGGTTGGACTGTCTTTTGATTTCAGAGCTGCCTTAATTCTTTGTGGCACCGATTCAACAAGGTGCTGGAAACACTCCTCAGAGATTTTGGTCCATATTGACATGTCATCAGACATTTGCTGCAGATTTGTCAGCTGTTCATTTGAATTTCCTGATCCATCACGTCCCCAAGGTGCTCTCTGGATCGAGATCTGGTGACTGTGGAGGCCATTTGAGTACAATGTCATGATCAAGAAACCAGTGTGAGATTATTTGAGATTTGTGACATGACATATTATCCTGCTGGAAGAGGCCATCAGAAGATGGTTATAAAGGGACAGACATGGTGAGCAGTAATGCTCAGGTAGGCTGTGAGCTTTAAATGATACTTAGTTTTTCTTAATTGCTTTGGTGCAATTCTCACACCGGAAAAGTCATTCTCACTGCTCTCAGTGCAGTTCTGAAATCAGTAATGCACTTCCTCACCCATCTCACAACTCATCAAAGCGGTACCATTTTATTAGGTACACCTTGCGAGTACCAGGTTGGACCCTCTTTTGCCTTTTGAGCTGCATTAATCCTTTGTGGCATAGATTAAAAAAGGTGCTGGAATCATTCCTCAGATATTTTGCTCTATATCGACATGATGGTGTCACACAGTTGCTGCAGATTTGTCAGCCGCTCATCCAAATTTCCCCTTCATCTACATCTTACTGGACTGAGATCTGGTGACTGTGGAGGCCATTTTCCTTCTCCCGTATTGATGAGTCTGGGCTAAATATAGCCTCAGTTTCCTGTTCTTAGTTGACAGCAGTAGCAACCGGTGTTATCTTCTACTTTTGCAGCCCATCTGTGCCGTGTTCGCTGTTGCGTGTTCATAGATGCTCTTCTGCATACCTTGTTTGCAACGAGTGGTTGAGTGATTTACTGCTGCCTTCCTATCAGCTCCTTAACCCAAAGAACTGATGCTCACTGGGTATTTTCTCTTTTTTGGACCTTACAAATTGTTGTGTGGGAAAATACCAATATCAATAGATCAGCAGTTTGTAAAATATTCAGACCAGCCCGTCTTGCATCAACAACCATGCCATATTCAGCAACCTTTCTTCCCCAGTTGCTTTGAGTTGCTGAACCACGACTGGCTGATTAACTATTTGCATTAACGAGTAGTTGAACAGGCATACATAATACATAATGAAACCATTTGGCTATGGCTGGAGAAAAAAAGGGCTCTCAAACTGCAGAAACATGATTTGTGTTGTGACTTGTAGCACCCACTGTGACGTCTGTGGGTGGTCAGCGGCAGCTAGGCTGGATAGGAACCTGGACAATTTATCAAGGCTTGAATTCAAAAGTCTGGAGAAGACTGAATATTGATGGTGAGAAGAACAGAGTTGACATGTTGAAAAGACATAGCGGGGAGAGGTACATTAAAAGGCCTTGTCAGAGCAAAAAGTGGGATTTGACTATTTTTTAAATTTTAGCCAGAGGGAAGGAAATTAAACCCAGTGGGCCATGGTGATGGGTAGGAAGAGGAGCATTGCTTATTTCCTGACGCAGATTGTGAACTGGGAGTTTTAAGAGCTGTTCCAAATTTCAGAAATTGGCTAGGATTGGAATGGAAAAGGAGAACAAAGGAGGAAGCAGTCCTACTTTGAGAATGGATCTGGATGCACTACAAGACCACAATGAAGTCTTTTACCACACTAAATAACTTTGAAAGGGTTTGCATTGTCCCACAGCTTGAAATGCACCTGTCCATAAACATACCTAAGCCTCCTCAACATGGTGACATGTACAGTAAGCAGATTTTTCTACATGTGATATGTCTGCAGAACAAGAAAAAAACGAGACCTAAAACAGTTTTTCTAGAAATATAATTCAAGTGATTTAAGCTGCCCCAACATGAACTTACAAAGATTAATAATCAGTTTTTTTATATGTTCAGTTTAAACACGTCAGACTTTACAGATCTTTTTCAATGTTAAAAAATATGTTAATAGTAATATGAAAGCTAGATACACAAAGAGAAAAAGAAATCCTTACTTTTTGTTTTCCTCACAAGGCTTCCTTTTTATTTGCTCCTTGCATTCCATATCTGAGTCTTGTTGTTGTCACAAGAAGACACAGATAGGGAAACGATACAGAAAGAGAAGCAGTGCTTTGGCTTTGTATGTTTTGCTTGCCTGATATGCTTTCCCTTGTGTCTTTTCCCTCATCTTCATTAGTGTCTTGCTGGGTTTACCTGCACCCAAGGGCGTAGGCTTGGTATTAACATTGGTAGGGATGTGAGTCGAATTGGGGTCCAGTGCAGCACTAATCACACCAGCGGAGCAAATATTGGTAGGGACATACCCGCCATCATTTAATATTGGTAAGGACATCTCTCTACCATCCCCAGCTAATCATACCCTCTGATTGGCAGGGACATAACGGACGTTATTTGATATTGGAGGGGACGTGTCCCTATTGTCCCTACCTAATTCTACGCCCCTGCCTGCACCTTCTTACTCTCCTCCCCTTTCCTTTTGGGTTTTGTTATTATCTTTGGACACGCCTACCTCATCAAGCAGTGATTTTTCCTATATTACAGCGAGTAATCAAACTATCAGTTTCTCTTACTTCCCTGCCAGTCTGTCTCTGTTTGACTGGACTTGGGTCCACTTTATTCGATGATTTGCACATGCGATACTATTGGCTTATGCATTTATTGAAGCAATGCACCACATCACATCTGTTCCCTCCAGAAAGCGATGCTATTTTACATCAGTTTTTATTCATTTTTCTCACTGCCTTGAGCTGTGTGTAAAGACTTGTGCTTTTGATCAATTAGACTCGACACAGGCCAAGAGCATGAATAGCATAAATTAGGCCATTTCTGAGAAAATGGCAATGTATGGCGTGCTTGGGTGAAACATGCAATTACGGTAGTCCTGGAACTAAAGGAAGTGAAAGACAGCTTTAGGTTCAAAAGGTTAATGGGAGTCATTCATGAATTTCTGAAAGTGCTATAACACCAGTGTTGAAACAGTGTGAATGCAAAGTGTTAAAGTGCCATTTGGTGGTGTGTGTCTTCTTGCTCTTCTACAGTACATCTCACACGCTGTTGTGGAGGTGGACAAAATGATCACTATGTAGGGTGTTGAGGTCCATGGTGCTAGAGCACGACAAAAACTGGACTGCTGTGTAAACATGGCGTCGCTTTAAAAGAATACAAAATATATATACAATATATTAATTGATCTGTTTCCACTAGTTTACTATGTGCTGCATTGCACAAGTAAGCCACAAAAAAGGTATGAAATGGAAAGCAGGATGAAACAGCATGGAGAAAAAGCCTGACATTGACTGTGCAGCCAACATCCTGGGAGCCCACAGTGATTCATTTGATCCATGATATCAACAAGGAGGCTATAACTAGGACTACAGAGCAGGCGCTATATCTGTGGTGTGTCTGTCAAAACAAAACTATCACAGATTTTCATAACTTTTAGTGTACCTTCACTATCTACTGTATCAGCAGTGGCACTGTTGAAACTGTCAGTAGTTCTGAATGTTGTAAGATTTCTTATTCATCCACTTGGCGTCACAACAAAAGCTCTTCTTGTCCGGATGTCTTTTTGAGGAGAAGTAATCCACAAAAATCTTGGATATCCTCAAGAAGAATTCAGATATTTCAACCAAACTATTTAATAATGTCACGTGGTCCAACATCCTTTAAAAAAGGTGGAGCCAATAAAAAAAAAAAAACACACACACACTTATCGGTGCCATATGTTGCACACTATCACAGTCCCCAGATATACTGCAGGTGATACACTACAGTTTCATTGTCAAAAATCACACTCATCCAAGCCATCATCTATTTACTGCATTGTTAACATATCAGGGTTGTTAGCACACTATCAAGCCTCACACCACCTGCTTCAGGAAGAGCTTTTATTCACAGGCGCTGAGACTCAACAGCCAGCCTACAGGGTCACGGATGAGAGGAAGATACTCTGGACTGATTATTCATATAGAGAATTATTTGCCCATATTAATTCTGAACTGTGCTGCAGTTTAAAAAGTTAGAGCCGCATTGCAACTTTTTCGGATGGTTTTCTCATGTATGGTTATAAAGAACCAACATGCTTAATGGGCAATTTATCCCAACATATGTGTTAACACAATGTAGTAGTTTTGCTTATGCAGCTGTGAGCTGTGCAGAGGGGCAGGGCATTCACCCACAAGAAGGAATTGATGTGTGGTTAACAATGAAACAAACTCACTGAACCCTGATCCAATCTAAAACTTTGGCCAGACACAAAGAAAGCAATGACCTCAGGTTGGCTGCTGTACCAGCAACTCCGATATGAATGTCTGTAGCTCAGCCTCTGTTTGCTTAGCACAGTAAATAATGTGTCCTGGCTTTAAATAAATTATGTGATGGAAACAACAAATAATTATCAATTATTCATGTAAAATTCACACATATAGACAGATGATGAATTTAAATAAAATAATGGAAATTAGGAAAGAAACAGAAAAGCAGATGTTTCTTTTGAGAAAATCACTCCAAGTGCTCCTCATCCAGAATATAATGAGCCTACAGACACACAGACTGAGCTTGGTACAGTAAATCCAAGCAGAGCCAAAAACAGCTCGCCATTTCAGGGCCTGACGTGAAACTGCAATGGAATGTCCACTAAAGCACCAAAATGTCAGCTGTTGGTATCAAGAAACATGGGTTTATATGCAGACTGAGCTTTGTGTTCCCATCAGTACAAAACAGCCCTAAATAAGCAACATTTACAAAGTTAATAGCTAAACAGATCATCATCTGCTGCAATTAACACACTCTGATGGTTAAAATGGTTTTACTGTCTTTTAATATGCTTTAATGAGAAACATTTTCACTGAGTTTTTGACTGCTGGGACTGAACAAAATAAATAAATAAATAATATATATATCTCATAATTAAATTTTGTCTATACAGTATGTGTTGTAGCATTTATGTGGCCACAAAAGCTAATAATGTGTCAAAAGATAATTCGATTTCTAAGACTGTGCACAAACACATCTGCGATGAGTCAGCCTGGAAATGTGCACACATTGGCTTATAGCCTGACCTCTGCACACATTCAGTGGCCAATGCAAAGCGCTTCATAAATGCTAATGCATAGAAATTAGCCCGTTGATCAAAGGGATTTTATGCCTAATCATAACAACAAGAGGGAGGCCTAGAAAAGCGTTTTTCAGATACAGAAATCGTGGCGTTTATGGGCCAGGAAATTGTTCTGGTCCCTGAAAACTTTCGCTCCAGGTCCATAAATATTTGGACAGTGACATTTTTTTTTTTTTTGTTGCTTCTCTGCACCACAACACTGAATTTTAAATCAAACAAACAAGGTATGATTGAAGTGAAGACGTTCAGCTTTAGTTCAGAGCTTTCAACAAAAGATGAAAGTCTGCACTTCAATCCCATCTTGATTTAAAATCCAATGTTGTGGTGTACAGAGACAGAATTAAATTGCATCCACTCAGGTCCATAAGTTGTCCAAATACTTATGGACCTGACTATATGTTCTCCTCTAGCAGCTTCTGTGCATCCATTGTGCGTTATGCTGCATGATGGATGCACAACTATCACATGAGAAAATGTTTACAGTGGTTAGACTGATTACTTCACACTTTACCACAATGATAATAATTGCCAGTATCCCACACCTAGGGTTATCATTTCAAAACTTAGGTTTGATAGCTTTGCTGTTTATGTATGTATTACAGTAACACTGGTAAACCTGCACTGAAATATCATTAAGACTGATAACTCATTAAGACTCGTAATGAGTATATGAAGAGTAATGCCTCATTTTCAGGCTGCAAATTTACACAGCACACTTTCAGAACCAGCCCAGGTTCTGAAGATGTGCTGTGTGTGTGTGTGTGTGTGTGTGTGTGTGTGTGTGTGTGGCGGCTCACTCTGAGTGCCTGAAGGTGCACATTCAAATTACGAAAACTTAAAATCCTTCTTGGTGATAAATGCAGAGCATTTGGTAGATATTGCTGAATATTTTCCAACTCATGATGATAATTCAGTTAGCCTAATTAACATGGCAGAGGTTAAAAAAAAATCTTTAAGATTAATACGAAGAGAAAGGCAAGCCAGACCTTCTGGCATCATCCTGCATTTCAACACCCAGAGTGTACTCCACATCACACCGTGAGTATCAGCAGCATATAGGTTTTTTTTCTTCTTGTTTTTATTTCTGTATAGGGAATGTGATGGTGAGACACAGACTACTGAGCTGAATTTGATTTTGAATTTGAGATTAGAGTCTGGAGGTGTGGTAGCAGGGGGAACTCGGTTTTTATATCCTGACTTTAACCAATAGGTGTATGTACAATAAGCTATTTGGTTAGGTTTAGGCATGAAAAACATCTCAGTGGGTCTGAAAAAAAAATCTTAGTTCGGTTTGTTTTTATAGAGCCAAACTAGCATTGTCTTTATCCAATTTTTATTGCAAGACTTGTGTCCAAAAGCACACAAAGAGACCAATTATATGATTATTTAAGATGTTATGTGTGCATTTTTACCCCAATATCAATATTGTGTTTTTTTTTAACTCTCACAGATATTGCCAATACCCGTACTGCACATCGCAACAAAATTTGAAATTTTGCGTGCGAAGTGGCATTTTTCCAGCCTCGTTTTTGCATATGCACGTTCATAAATGAAGCCCCAGATTTCAGTCCCCCTGCAAGTTGGGCATAAGAAAACAGCATCATGCTTTCACATTTAATTTATGCAAACAGCTAATCGTCATGCATAATGCAGTAAGGCAAGTGTTGAAACAAGCTCACAGGCTTTGGGTAATGCTAATTGAATTTGAAGATGAAGTATCTCATAGACAAATTGTTTGTGACTTCACCCGGTGCTATAATTACTCATGTTAAATGAGGGTGAAAACACGAACAATGTTAAAAATGCATTCCTCCTACAAACAAATATGATTTTCACATGCCTCCTCCTATCACGCATTGTACACAATGCGCACTTTGCGAGCTGTTTCTGTTCTGCCTTCATTCATTTAAATCAAAAGCGAGTGTGTATTTTTAATGCAATTATTATTATTATTTTTTTTTGCTGGTGACCAGTGAATATCTTGAGTGCCTTTTAAGATCGATGGCTCTAATTTAAATCAATCATAGTATAATCTTTCATGTTGTATATTTTCTTTTAGTGAACATTTCTTTAATTGACTGCAAGATGCATGTTTTGTATTAGACTGGTGAATACTAAATATTTACATTCAATTTGTGCTGATTTCAGATCAGTGACTATTCAAAGACTAAATCAGTGATAATCAGCTGCATGCAGTGTATAATGAAATACTTCACACAAAAAGCCCTTCTGCACTATGCACATGCTATAAAAGCCAATTAGACTAGAGTGCCATTTTTGCATAGCCCCCTCATGTCACCCAAAAATCAGGCTTCCAGCTAATACTATTACCCCATTCATGCAACAAACAAGCACACATAATACCAGAGAATATGAAGCACACTGTCAGAATTAATAAGTCGTCCTAACTTCTCCAACTCAGGGAGCTTTGAGCAAGAAAACACAAGTACACATACGCACATTCGGGCTATTGCATCTCAACAAGGGTCCGGTTAAAGCACTTTGTGTGGCTGACTGGTCCTGTGAACCAAAAAAAGATTAAACACGACTAAGTTTCAAACACACAAACATCCCCTCAATGTCTCTAGTTCAAACAAGAACCCTTAATAAACAGTTTGCTCCCGGCATCGCAGCAGTCTTTTGGTTAGACAACAAGGTCGAGCACTTTTCCTTAAAATCTTAAATTGGTCTGGATTAACCTTAAACATCAGCTGGAATTGCTACAATTATGAACAGATAAAAAGTTAAAGAAATGAGCAAGTACATGTGTACTTAATCATAACCACAAATTCTAAACCAACCCTTGGACCTTGTGATGCTTAAGCCGTGATGTTAACACTGACACCTCCTCTGGTTGAGTGGGTGGAAAAGGCAGCTTTGGGGCTTTTGCGCTCTGTCCTCTGCTCAACTGGCATTTTTTTTAGCCCAAGTTGACTGCTAGGACTTACTTGACGGACTGCCCGTGATACCTGGCTGTGAGCCAGTTCACCTCATCCTATGGATAGATGTATTTACTCTGACTCTTTGGTTTGTTTATACAGAGGTGACTGGTGTCAGTGCCCTTCTGCAATAATAAAACTGTCTCAGTATTATTGAAGTTCATACATCAATCCCCATGTGGATAATACACATACTTTTTTAAATAATTGAATTTTATATTGATTTTCTTAATCAAATATGAGCTATGGAGCTATATTTTATTTATTTATAGTCAGTGTCTTTACAAGTTTAGCCTATAGTGTTAGGCCTTAAGGATCTGAACATGTATGCTGAATGTGTTTTGCTGCTTAAAAAACATTTGAGACAGACAGCTAGACGTCGAGGAAGGTAACATATTGACTCTAAATTCAATTGACATGAAACACACCTAACAAGGAAATTTCCAGCCCCATACGATAGAGAAATTTCCCAAAGAAGATGGAAGACCACAGCTGAAAAAACAGTGGATAACACTGCAGCTCTGTGAAGAAAACACAACTAGATGCCTTTAAAAGCGTCTGAGAATTGCATGCTTACTGCTTATATGAGCTGCAATAAAGGCCTCTTATTCACAATTCAGCCACAACTGGTGGAAAAGCTTGGATGTCCGTATGCATCCTGCCATAACATGCTCATGTTTGTTGGCCATAAAATGACAGCTGAGCTAATGGACCATCAAAAACTCATCTGATGAGTTCAGTATTGTCACAGTTGACGGCACAGCTTTCTCGCACAAAACGTGCCTAATCATTTACAAAATAATTCCCTATGAAGGTGAAATCTGGAGCTCCTGAACTCGTTGAACTGCAGTTGTGCATCCTGCTGAAAAGCCTCAAGGAGGCTATTTCAGAAGACATGTTGCTCCCACGGCTTGTTGGCTTTGCAATTGTTTGGCTGCTGCTATGATGGGCCAATACTGAGGAGCAGCCGCATTCCTACATGCAAGGATTAACTTCATTCTGACTCATGCCTTCACTGTATAAAAGGTTAGAACTCGACAATACTGTAAAACAAAAACATTTCCAAATTCACATCTACCATGGAGAGGGATTTATTCATTTAGTCCATGGTTGTCTTCTTAATACTGAATGAAATTCTAAAGATGGCAAAAGTTGATTTTGATCTCGGTGTCTATGAGAGCAGAACTCCAGCTTGTTTTTGTTCACACTTTTACACAAAGACTTCAGCACTAACAGCTGTAAGTTCTTCCAAAACAACACATTTCTAAATCGGTAACAAGTATTTATATGACAAAGAACAATGTTAAAATTCAATTGAAAATCTTAGGTTTATTGTTTTATGTGTCTCTCTCATACACACATGGGAGATTATATGTGTGTCTTCTTCAAGCTTGGGTTCTGGGAGTTTGAAGGTTCTTCTCATCTTAGCTGTTCCTAGGACTGCAGTGGAGTCCTATGGAACTCGAAGTCTCATAGGACCTTAGCCCTGTTGTAATGTATTCAACCACCTTTGGTGGTATGACCCGGTGGCACTTCTAGTCTATATGCGGCACAGATGATCCTGGCTCTTCTTCCTCTTTCAG
This sequence comes from Cichlasoma orientale, assembly GCA_034780415.1. Classification (NCBI taxonomy): domain Eukaryota; kingdom Metazoa; phylum Chordata; class Actinopteri; order Cichliformes; family Cichlidae; genus Cichlasoma; species Cichlasoma orientale. Next base: position 631,318 of record JAVDPK010001425.1, on the reverse strand, counting down.
TTGCTCGTAGAGCCTCAGGGTGCTGGACTTTGGGTGTGAAGTATTTTCATGTCTTGACATCATTGGCATCTCTTTCCTCCTGTGGCCACCTTTATAGTTTCAGCTGGGTATCTGATGACTGGCATATGTATTGATGGCTTCTCTGCACCTGTCTTACCTTCTGGAGGTAATTGGCTGTGGCTGATCTTCACTGCAACTTTATCCCGGTTCCCTTTGGCCTGTGAGTATCTGGATACCGATATTCGTAGCTGTTCTTTATATCTGTTACTCTGCCTTCAGGCAGGATCACCATCCCTCCCTTTGCAACCATTCGGCCACACTTACCCAGTCCGAATGATATCCTGATGTTCTCGCTGTAGATCCTATCGAAGTGGACCAGTGAATCGATGTCTCGCTCACTCCTGGCATACAGCTTGATATCAGACATGTATACAGTTTATTAATGGCTTTAAAAGCCCATATTACAGTTGATAAAATAAAAAAATTAACAGTGATTTTAAACCCAATTTTTACAACGGTATTTCGATGCTTTTTTTTATTGGTGATATATCATTTTAAAATATATCATTTTAATTAATTTAGAATAGATGAGAATGCCTTTATTGTCATTATACAGGATGTACAATGAGATTGGAGCATTAAATATACATTAAATGTACATAGAATTGCATAATAACCAAATAATTACCACAGTCTACTGCAATTTTAAGCCTGCTTACCTGTTTTACAGGAGTGTTTGACCATATTTGCAGGTAGTTTCATTGTTTCATTGACGACCCCCCCCCCTTTATCGAGTCAGTTAAGTTTGGTTATTTTGCAGTATTTCTCTGGCACCATGATACCTGTGACCTAACTTTTAAAAGTTAAAACATCTTTTTTTTAATGGTATTCACAACACCATACCATGCTGATGCGTTTACATTTTTTCATATAGTCAGCGGTTGAATTGGTCTCAGTCAGGTGATCAGCACCATCAGAAGGCAGAGGTTTCTCATGAACGATTTTCATTTCCAAGATGACGACATTGAGCGCGGGCTGGATGACAACAGGATTATTTCTGCTGCAGCCACTAAATCCATTAGACTGGCCATCTGATAAAGACGAGCACATCCTATATGGAGATGGCAAACCCCTCACCATACGCAAGGCGTTATTGATGCTGCTGCAGCCAATCTTATAGTGTGTCACAGTGTAACAGGGGAGAATCGGCACAATGTGCTCACCACTGTCTCCATGCTCTCTGTGTCAGCAGCCAAGTATGAAAGAGGATTCGGTGCCACGAACCGTATTCTCACAGATGGCAGAAACAGAATGCACATCTCCATGCTGAACAGTCTGCTGTTAATCTCGCTAAATGGACCAGGGGTTGCCTCCTTCCCTGCCGGAGATTTTCAGAGATGTGCGTGAAAGCGAGGCAGCGTGCCACGGATGACCTCTTGAATTGAAAGCAGAAAAAGCAGCCAGAAGTGGATCACAAGTCTGTTTTCTTGGTCTGGCTAGTAGACATATAGTGCACTCTGTGTATTTCTTGCACTATTTCTTGTTGTGCAATTGCATTTTTGTGGACATTTTGCAAATGACCACAAAATTTAGAAGCAATTAATTCGTCAGGCCATGTAATCCATTTTACTGAGAGCGTGCTTTAATTCATGTTAACATTTAATCTTTTATTGTGTTGTTTATGGAGAAATCCACTGAGCGAAAGATGGAAGTGAAAATATTGCACTAGTTGATTATTTAAATTCTAAAAATGAATGAAAAAAATGAATAAAATATTTTTTTCAAATTTAGTAGTTCTCCTCCAAATTATTAAAGTTTCTAATTATTTTATAAATGCTTCAGTCTCTGGATAAGCCCACTGTGATCTGTGATTTATTTTCATGAATAAAAACATTTCAAGCCACCCCACCAGCCCATGTCTTTAGCAAGCTGCATTCATAACGACTGTGGGTACAATGTGCACCCATTGGGGCAGAAATTTCCTTGATGGTCTATGTTGATGGTTTCGGATGATCACTGCAGGCCACATTATTTTTTGGATAATTGAATTTAAAATGCTCCCAAAGGTCTGAGAGCTAAGAGATGAAATTCGATGACTCAAATTACCCCAGTCATTGACTCCGGCTGCCTGTGTTAGGACACCTTTCAATCAAAGCAGCTGTACCAAAATGTTTAAGCCTTAATGGGAAAGTTATGAAAAAGTCCAACCCATACAGCTGTTAGAAGCCAGAAACGGAGACCAAAATAGTTTTACTGCACCCAGCTGTGCTTGTGTTTAATCTCAAGGGAGACATTGGACATTTTAACCTGGAACTCTATGGGGATTGATTTGCTTTTGGAGGCACCTTCAAATGGCCAATAGAGGAGCCATTTCAGTTGCTATATTTAGAGTTTCAAACCAAAGAACACACATGCTGACCTGCCCTCTGTCCCCAACCTTACCTTGAATAACAGTCAACAACTGATAAGCAGACTGCAAAGCGCAAGTTGGAGCGGAGACGGCGTAATAAAAGTTTAAATTTAGGAGGAGAAGTTTAGGTCAGAATCAAAAATTGCACTTGGACTTTTATTCTCAGAGTGCAAGTTCAAAGTGACAGGAGCCTCCTTTATGCACTCCCCGTGGCCAGAGACTATCATTTAAATTTTATCTGCATTATTAATAGTTATTCTGCACTGAGACAGGGTGTGAAAGATGTGACAGAGAGATCTGATGGATTTATTTACTGGTGTCTCTATAAGATCTCAGTATAAGTTCACCATAATAATGAAAATAAATGGGAAAGTAGGAGCTAAACAATAAAAGACCAAGACTGCACCTCTGGCAGACACTTCATTTCATCCCAGCCGTTCACGCTAGATGAGGCATGCCCTACAGAAATAGAAAATTCTGTCCTGCTGGTAAGACTTGAATGACTCAAGAGAACTTCCTGTCACACTCACTCATTTTCCTAGTTAATTGATACTTTAGGAAATTAACAACATTATTAGAAGCAGCTGAAAGGTCTAAAAATATTAAAACAGCACAATCTTACTAATAACCTCTTTTGTTACTGTGATTGATTCCTGACTGGAGTCTTTTTAAAAGTGCTCATTTAAAAAGGAACTCTGAGCTTTTTGTAGGCAAAATTCATTTGTTATAAAATCAATGCTTATTAGGGAGTTGTCAATTGATAATAATATTAATAATACTAATAACAGCTCCACAACAGTGAAGCAAGTCATGTCATGTCACCAAATAGATCATTTCAAGCCAACAGGAGTTATTGCTCTATTGTGATATGGATTTTTACACAATACCTCTTCTTTTCTGTTGGAAAGCTCTTAAACTGGCCTTGAAGCCTCTCTCTGGGGCCCGTCTCTCTTGTTAGCTCTCTCTCTCTTATCTGTCCATATTATTCTTACTTTTGTCCTCAGCCAAGTTGTCATGGTCCTCGGTCTGTGACCCAGTGTTTGAGTTTTGGACTCTGAGCGATCCCTGGTGTCCCTCCCTCGTGTTAAGTCCTCTGTTTTTAGGTCAGGTCTGTGTCTTCCCCGTTTAGGAAAATAAAACAGGAAGTGATAACTAGTCTCCTGCTCCCTGTGTGTTGTGTTCAGTTTTGCTTTCCCTTGCCTCGTTAGTGTCTTTCTGTTCACCTGTTCTCCCAGCTGTCTTCACTTCCCTCACGATCCATTGTGTATTTATTGTCTCCATTTCTTCGTCATCATCTTTGGCAGCCTTCCCGCTGTGTGTCTGCGATTCTGCCTTCCTGGTTTCCTGTTTAGCCCTTTAGTGAGTATTCTCTAGTGAGGGCAAATGAAGCTTTTGTGAAGCACTCGAGCCAGTTGTTTCGAAAATGGGTTAATTACTCGAAGCTTCAATTGCAGCGCCCTCTCCAGGAGAATTGCAGTGCTCTTAATTACACACACACATGCACACACACACCTCGATGATCTACTTTGCTTTTGCAGAAAACACCTTTTGTTCTGAAGCATCTTTGAATTCTTTGAGGCACAGACATTATGACCGAATATCATGATATCATGTTCTATTTAAAAATAAAGACGGATGAATGTGTTGTGTTAAGGAGAGAGTGCTGGGAAAACATGGCATAAATTGTGTTTACTTGTGTAATTATGTCAGGGGGTGATTTTTAATGAAGTACATTATTTTCTTTCAGCTGCTTTTGGATTGAACCGGGTTTTTTTTTTTTTTTTTTTTTGCTCATAATGAGTTGTGGCGGAATCACCTGACTGGACTGTAAACCAGTCAGGTGATTCCTTTTGGGAGCTGCCAGTTCAGACGTCATATGTCACATGATTTTTTTTTTTCTCACCCCAAAGCAAGCTTTGAAGCAGTGGTTCTGTGGAATTGACCTTTAATTGACTTGTAATGATGTGTGGTTGCCTTGGTATTCTTGGTACCAGGCAAATCACAGAAAATAATTCAACAGCTTACAGCTGAGTCTCCTCTGTGTGTGTGTGTGTGTGTGTGTGTGTGTCCTTTCTCCATGCAAAAAACTTGGCCTCATCAAAATTCCATATCATATAGTAGCAGGAATTCTACCTAGAACTTCTCCATTATTGTTTCCACATATGAAGACGTCCTCGAAACCTCATTTTAGCCAAACGTAACTTTAAAAAAGTTACTTTAATTAAGCCGACAGAAATCTTTTTTTCCAAGCGTGTCCTACATTCTTCTTTCTCTGTGCTCCTCCTTTCTCACTTTTCCTTTTCCTCACCTCCCACCTAGCCACTGCAGATGAGCCTGGTTTTGCCTAAAATGGAGTTCTTCCTTCCCACTGTCACCAAGTGCTTGTTTGTATGAGATGGTTAGATTGTTGGGATTTTCTCTCTAAATATTGCAGGGTGTTTACCTTATGTTTTAAAGCACTTTGAGAGAAGTGAATTAAAAATTATATTTTTAATTCACTTATTGGCATGTTTTTCAATGGTGGAACGCACCAGAGCGTCCTGAAAAAAACGTACACAGACCTTATCAGGTTTGAACCCAGGACTCTCTTGCTGAGGCAGCAGCGCTAACCACTGAGCCACCATGCTACCAATGTGAATCCTTTCTGGAGCTATAGCTTCATTTTGCTGGTCACTAACTAAAGTGTGCGACTATAATTGAGGGTTGGGAACAGAGATGCGCTGGTTAATTAAGATCTTCAGGATGAGAATCTTGTTCAGCTTGACAGCTTGACTGCAGCTCCAATCCACCCATTGAGCTCAAGCTCCATCATATTGTCAGCAGTTAACAAGACCACCAGATACCTTACTTGGAGCAGCATCTTTCCCACGGAGGAATTATGGATCACTTTCTTTTATCTCACACTTTTTGATCACCACTGCTCTTCTTGACATTTTTCACTCAGCTTCCACCTCGCAAGGTGTGTTTTCTTACTTCTGTTTCTGCCCCTTAAGTGCTACATTAATATTTCCCTAAGCCACATGATTTAATTAATGGGAAGCACAAAGAATGAGCTTGAATTTGTGTCCTATTTACCACTTGGCTATTTGTTTTCCTCAATTTAAACTTGTACCTTCCATTAATTGGGTCTGAAGTGCATTAATCCCTCAGAGATAGCTTTGTAGTATAGTCTATATTCAATGGTGGGTATTTGAGAGCCAGCAGCAGCACCTTGCCTCCTCCTCTGAGATGGAGAGAAACACTGGGTGCTTTCTCCAGAGAACAGACAGCCGTATTCATTAGGATATTCATGGGTGCAGAGGGATGACTGAGAGCAGCTCAGCGGCATACAGTATGCAGAGCAACAGTTTAACCAAAAGGGTTTGTGCTTGAGCAATGCTTGAAACACTACATCACGCAGAATAACTGTGAATTTATCAGATATACATGCACTTTCCAGGTACATCTGTTTCTGCTGTCCCCCCCCCCCCCCAACTCTTTCTCCCTTTACTTATCCATACAACCATTCTCTTATCCACTATACATGTACAAGTTGTAGGTTTGAAGCTTTCATTCTATAGGTACATAAATCCTTACCTAAGCCATTAACCTGCTTCTTTTGCTGTTACTATGGCATCCCTTCTAACCTTCATACCACTCTACAAATTGAGTTTAGAAAAAAAAAATGTTTTAAAAGGCTGCATGTTCTCTTAGCTGCCAAAGAGAAAATTTGGTATTGATAGAGTTTCCATGGCTGCATTCTGTAGCGTTTGGCTGATGCACAGCAGCAGCCTGAAATACACCGTTGCCAAAACAAAAAAAGACGCTGCACTGACACGCTGCCTGTCAGTGGCTTTCACCAGCTTAGCCTCTGCATGTGGATGTTGTTTCATTATGTTTCCGTGTGTGTGTGTGTGTACATGTGTGTGTGTTGGCGTTTGGATGAATCTGGATTGAGGACATCTCATCAGTCCTCAGAAATACGGGAAATTAATGCATGTAAGCGCACGTACACCCACACACAAACAATCACCCTCCTACATGCCCTCCCCACGCGAAAAGTGCCATTGTGGAGTTTGAGCTGCAGTGTGAATTAAATTGAAGTGGTGAATATAGTACACTGTTCGCTAACAGTCACTAGCTGCCTGCTGTGGGGGGAAAACAGTGGTGACAGTGATGACTTTGCATGTGCCTCTGCAGTGGGAAAGCGAGTGGAGGGGTGATTGCCATCACTCGCAATATCAGTGGGAGAATTAAAAAGCAGGAACATGAAAGAAGAAGATATGAAGAGAGGGCAGAGGAAAAAAGAAGAGAGGAAAAAGTGAAGAAAGGGAAAGTTTTCCAATTTCTTGCAGAGGTGTTTGAGCCAGTAAACATGCACATCAAAATCAGTCTTCTTACAATTCGGGTCCAAGTTCAAGTTTTTATGATGAAGAAATAAATAAATAATAAATGATCGAGTCTAATCCAGGGACATCACAATTATGATTTGTTCACCTGAGTGATAGCTGCTGAAACAAACAAAAAATATCTATAAAATTTACTCTGTGTTGCTCTGAAACACTGTGCGAAGGACCAGCCCACAGCCGTCTGTAGTTCATGTTGAAATATAAACACATGAGTAAGAAATTAATTTAGGACTTATCACAACCATGTCAATTTCCATCGTCTGAAGCAGAACATATAAATTTGTTTTTTGTTTTTTTGATTCATTTTCTTTATGAAAAACAGATTAATTTAATGACCTCTCATTCCCTGGCATAATAAAATTATGATTTTTCTTTTGTTTGTTTGTTTTTTCCTTTCAGATTGCATCCGGTTCTCCCTGTTATACACACGTGTCCTTTTGCATTGATGCCTTGATACATGGGCCACAGTAATATTAGCCAACCTCTCCAGCTTCCCCCCACATGTCTTTGGACTGCGGGGGGATGCTGGAGTACCCAGAAGTAACCCATTATAGGCACAGGCAGAGCATACACACAAGTGTGTGCATTCCTGAAACCCATGTATTATGATGAATGAATTTCTGTCATCATGAAATATTTACAGCGCATGATTTATTTATTTTACAAAGCCTATTTCACATAACCCACTGTTTACATTGATGATTACATTGCTAGCTTTTGGGCTTCCACTTCACTGAACACTTTTGGTGTATTGCTGTTACTTGCAGCTGCCAACAACTGTCCATTGGCAGACTGTCATGAAATGTGCCGATGGAAGGTGTACAGTGTTGCCAGGTTGTTCACCATTGTCCATGCATGAAAGCTTTTTTTCTCTAGAGCAACAATTGGTCAAAAAGTTCATCAGGGTACCATGGTAACCAGTGATGCCTAAATCCTAACATGTTAACACTGAAATCAGTTTGCTAACATTGACAGTTTTAGCAAGGTGATGTTTAGCAGTTGTAATAAACTGTTCATGATTATGAAATTACCTTAAAATTAATTCTGGAATTCATTCAAAACAAGTATTTTCTATAAATCGTCCAACTTCCGGTGTTCTTCCATCTGTGAAACACTTCAGTAGGCATTTCCACCTCAAAGGGCAGTCCCTGTTGGAAGGCAGTGTGGGTTAAAGAGAGACAAACACACCTGACCTTTAACCCAGCGTTCTCTTACAGTTACAATGGTTTCATTACATACACTACAGTTTAGAGCAGGGGTGTGCAGTTAACTGGGAAACTGGGACTGTTGTGGAGGGCCGCGCCAATAAGCTGAACTCAGTTCTGCTCACTATTAATATTTTGTCTTTATATGTTGGTGCTGGTCAGAGTAAGCCATTCTCTGATAGGGAGTGTATCAGTGTGTGTTTGGTGGATGAAATGAGAGAAGCTGCATGACATATACTTACTTACCTTTGAATCCTAGTTTCAACTGACCTCATGCGGGCCGGTCAGGGACGGCCAAAGGGCTGGATGTGGGCCACCGGCTGCACGATGCCCAGGTCTGTTTTAGAGGGATTTAGATCTGTCCTTTGTCAAGGCCATTCCATAACCTTCTGTTTTTTTTTCCTTCTTCCCTTTAAGCCATTTATTATGTAACAATGATTTCCTCAACTTTCAGGTTAAATAAAGCATTTCTTATCTTATTTATCTTCCTTGGTGGATTTGTCCTGTTGAAAATTAAACTTCTGGTTCAGCTTTTATTTTTGCACAGATCCTCAAACACTTTCTGATATAATTCAGATTTCACAGCGGATTTACTGTAAGACTGCAAGCGACCCACTCCCTGAGGCAGTCAACCAGCACACTTCACACTTGGAATGAGGACCTTCTTCTGAACAGCTGCCACTGGTCTGCACCAAACACGTCTACTGTTACTAACAACTCTATGATCCTTGAGTCGTCTGTCCAGAGCACATCAGTCAAAATGGTCACTGGCAAAAACTGTTGTTTTGTCCTAATTTTAGCTCTGGGCAGCAGGGTTGTTCATGACATTCTTCCACTATAGGTTAAATTTATGCAGCTTATTTTCTGAATGCAGATGTGCCCACGGTGATGCAATCAGTTGTGGGATTCACCCGCACCTCATGTGATGAAATGTGGATTCTTGAACAGTTATTTTTTTTGCATCAAACAACCTGCTGTTGGACTTAATTTGCTCTGACAGCCAGTCTTGGACAGATCAGCAGTAAATTCTAATATAGGCCAACTGGAGATGTTTTTCCTCACATTGGAATTATTTATGCCACCAGCAAATCAAGGAATCTGTATGCATGTCAATTCTTTGCCAATCTCAACAACTGCTGATTTATTTTGCTCCACAAACGGCACTGTGACATCACGTGGGACCTGATGTCACCAGTTCACATAATATAAACCTCCACTTCCTGTGACATCTACCTTCGGTGCCGCTTAGATGCGTGTGACAGTGGGCACTGCACTCGTTTAAAATATTTCATAGATCTCTTTAAATCCCTTGCTAGAGTCATAAGCATCCACAACCTTTTTTTTTTTCTCTAAAGGCCTTAGGGGAGTCCTTTGAAGTTTGTGTGTGACTGGCTCAGTGTTTCCAACATGCTGTATTATCAATGGCAGGTTGATCTCCTGTCTCATTAGGTGGAATGAGAACAGCTCTGTCACTCTCACCCCGTGCTTTCTCTCTGCCCCATTGCACATGCTATTATTAGACACCAAATGAAAGGTTGGACACCACTGACATCATCATTATCACATTAATGAGATCAAACACCTGAACTTGTCGCGGTAACATGTGTGCTATGATTTGACGTGCGTCTGTGTGTATGGCGCGGGGTGACATATGTTGGTTTCATCTCTTTTTAATAACTGAAGTTTAAATGTCTTTTCGTAGTTGAACACAATGAAAGCGCTGTGAAATAAAAAGAATACGATTTAGAAAATCTTTCTGTTCAGTTTGCAATAAGCTTTTGAAGCTCAGCATATTTCAAAATCAGACGGAAAGCAACCAGTGAAAAATATATTTATGCTTTTGTGTGAAATGTGTGACGAGAGTATATGAACAAAATATTTCTTACCTCCCGCGTCTGTTAAGCATTTCATTGACATTTTCATTTCTGCGGGCACAGAAAATCAAATCAGTTTGACTGTATATCTCTTCAAAAGCCTTCTTCCTCTCGCGTTTTGACAATTTCTTTCTTTGGCGTTCGAGAAAAAGAAACGGGAAACATAATTGCCTTTTTTTTAAATTTCAGTGCTGACATATTCAAGAATAGGTGGAAAAATGTTTTGTTTTCTTTTTTTGGATTGTAAAGCGGTGCCAGAAAAACCAAAGCGCACTACCAAATCCATTCTATTCAGGAAATCAAAGACTGAACGGGACTACGTAGTCTTAAATCAAACACTGTGTGTTCACTTATGTATGTAGTTATTTTACTTTAAAGCTTCTTGGATTCATGGCGAGGTAGAACATATGTTCCTGAGATCCTGGGGGAGCAAGAGAAACAAAATTAAGGGGGAAACACCAGCACATGAGGAAGAAGAGGAAAAAAAAACTCCTCTCACTCCTTTCAAGATTGAAAATGGAGATCACGTATTCAGCATAAACGGATGCCAGTTGTAAAATAATAATTGGAGTAATAAAATATTTAAAGGAGTATGTGGCAGCTCTGTGATACATTTCAAAAAATATTAATGCAGATTTGGATTAAAACCCTCCTCTGTAACAATGACGGTTATGTCCAGTAGGATAACACTCAGCAGTTTTCCACTAAAGCTGAAAAAGCATGCCCTGCACCTTACAGGTTAAAGACAAATATAATTTTCTTAGCAACAGAATTAAACAACAGCACTTACAGCCCTCAGCCACGCTAGCATTCCTTTGAGACTGCACTCAGGCTCACCAGCATCAGCACACTATTATGCTCATAATGGCAATGCTAATAAGATGATTATTATACTTGCTGTAATTGCCAAATGGTGTGGGATGCTAAAAACATCTTGGGCTTAGTTTTGCAAAAAGTTTGGATAAATGAATGCATGCAAATATAAAACAAATAGAAGGCAGTGGCCACTGATCGTGGATAAGATAAAAAAAATAAATAATATCAGCTCAACAAAGTTGTTGCACTTCATCATGAAAGGATGTTGAAGGTCTGCGCCAAATTTTTACAGCAATCCAGTTAATAGTTGTTGGGACAGTCCTCTCAAAATAGCCACTGTTGACCTCACTGTGGTGCTCAAAGGAAGGTCTGGAAACCCTGAATGTCTGTATTAAATGTCAGCAATCCATTCAATAGCCACAGAGGTATTTCAAGAGATAAAATCAGATCTGCTCCAAACCAGAACAGCAAATAAACAGAGGGTTTTAAAAATTTTTGCTTGAGATAACAAGCAATAATCAATAATGGATCGAGTTGATCGGTACTGATACTTGCATTTGATTTAGTGGTAATAACAGTCGTCTCTATAAGATTTCACTGAGACATTTGCAAGAATTTTGAAAAGCTGCAGTTCACAATCTGTTGCATTATTTAGATCACAAACAATGTTGCAGATGGTAGGATGGTGACTGTTCCTCCTTTATGCTAATGCAGTTTTAAATGCAGTGTTCATGACTACATAGACGGAGAGGATAAACACTACTATAGTCACATGACAGCAGATGGTCCTGACTTGATTTAAAGTTCCATACTTAGACCATAAGATCAGCCCTAAGCATTGTCCATGCTGTGAGATACAGATGAAAGAATCTAGCCAAGAAAAAAAACAAGTTCAGAAAGAAAATTCATGTCATTTTCAAGGGAAGTTTACAAATTTATGAGACCATCACCTAGTGTACGGTTTGTTCCACAGCTGCCCTAAATTAACAGTATCTGTAATGTCCCAAATAATTGTTTTTGTTTCTGTAATAATTAATCCATTAATAATCAAAATATTTTTAATGCTAAAATATAATTATTGTTATCTGTGAATTTTCAATTTCACTGTTTTACAAAAAAGCAGAAAAAAAACACTGAAGCACGTTATTATTTTTTTTCCAATTAAGATGCTAAATTACAGTTGCTAGCAAAAACCCGCCCTATGGGCGGTTTTTGCCAGGCCTGCGGCATCGGTTCGCTTTGCTCATGTATTAAGATCCAAACACGTCTGTTAATTTGTCATGTTATTCTTTTAATCTTCATTATATCACAGAATAAATTTAATCCAAATTGATTAGCACGTCCAGGAGGAGTTAAGGAAGACATACGCTACAGTCATAAGAATTTTTTTGAATTACTGGACAAAAAAATTCGTTTTAGTGATTGAATTTTATGCTTCTCAGAAAAGTCCAGTGTGCCGGCTCAAATTTGGGTATTAAAGTGTGAATTCAGTTTATTTGCCCAACAAATAATGGTATAAATTTTAGTTTTAAACAAGCTTTTGATGGATTTCTGATTTCCCTGTTTGTATGACAGGCGGTCTAATGAATTCTTTAAGCACTCTCTGTCATGAACCGCTGTGGCAGGCAGGTTGAGGACCTCAAAGCAGACTCAGAACTAAACGGAACTTAACTCAATCATCAGCTTTATTTGCTGGAAACACAAGACAGAACTGGATGGGGCGAGCAGAACAAATTACAAAACTTACTGGAACTGGGATTTAACGCAGCCGGTAGAGCGCACAATAGGCAAAAAGCAGTGATGAGGACATAACAGAGAACAAAGGGAAATGCAGACATTATATGCAAACTGGTTAATTGGGGGAATTGGACACACCAGGGAAAACAGCTGAACTGAATCACATTAACAAGACAGAGGAAGCAAAGAGCAAGAGGCAGGGTACACCCTGTACAGGTCACCAGCCTGTCGCAGGGTTAACACACAGAGACAGGCAACCATTCACACCTATGGGCAATATAGAATCACCAGTTAACCTAACCTCACTAACTGCATGTCTTTGGACTGTGGGAGGAAACCCACGCAGGCACGGGGAGCACATGCAAGCTCCACACAGAAAGGCCCCGGCCAAGGCGTGTTAGAACCCAGGCCTTCTTGCTGTGAGGCAACAGTAACTGTAACTAACTACCCCGCCACCGTGCTGCCCAAGCAGACAAACAGAGAGACAAAACCAGACAGAAACATCAGGGGGTCAGGCGCACAGAGGGAACACAGGGAGACAGGAACTAAATACACAAACCAGCGCACAGAACAGAAGTCATGTGACTGAAGTAAAAATCAAAACAGAATACAAATGTCCAAAAACCAGAAAACACTGGGTCCTAGACTCAGGACCGTGACACTATTTCAAGACACAAACAGAATTTATTTTCATTTAAATGACAGAACAGACAAACCTGCGTGCAACAGTAAACTATTATAGTATTTCAGACCCCGTGGGTTGTTTGTTGGTGTTAAACTTTGCGTCTTTACAGCACAGATGCATTTTTGCTGCACAGAAATCCATAATAATGTATTTCAGAAACTTTACTTCTGTGAACCTTATTCTCACCCCGCTTCTTCTCTTCTTCTCTTATTTTTTATTACCAGGAGATACAACTACATAAGGGTGGGAAGTGCATAAAGGACAAGAAGGCACTGACAGAGAATAAATGCTGATCCAGGAAGGAGAGAAGATCCTGAGGGAAACACAGTGACAGCAAACACACATACCGTACCGTACATGCACCATTCTGCACAAACAAAATTGTTTTGAGGCTTTCCTTGCTAACTGTTGCACCTTTATTACTAAACATATGAAAGGAATGGAATAAAAATAATGATGAACTTTGATGCTCGGCTGTCAAGAAGCTGCAACCGTGTATTCTGTCCGCATCCGATCTCATGTACTACCAGAACAATGAATAAATAAATAATGAACAACTTTTTTTCCCTACAAGAATTCACAATGACCACTAAAAAAAAAAAAAAAAAAAACTAAAGAAAGAAACAAAAGAAATGAATTCTGGGCTTGAATACATCAATAACACAGCAAGGCCACAGCACAGAACATGCAGAGACACGAGGCTGTTCCCTTTATAACCATTACTGTAAGTCTGGAGCCTGCAAAAGATCTATTGTTTACAGCACCACTGAATAAATTAAACTAAAAGAATATCTACCACTGTGCTGATCACAGGAGCTTTGTTTGTTTCTCTGTTTTCTGTTTTTTTGTTTTGTTTTTTTTACCTGTGGGAATAACTGAATGGACATGTTTTTACAAGTCATGTTTAAAAGGTGAAATCTTGATGACACAAATGTGCAGTCAGTCTGTGCACTAAGTAGAATGATAATAATAATAATAAAAAAAGAAATGGGGGGAGGGGGGATCTTCAACACCTTCTGTTACCCAACTGTAGGAAAGCTGGCCCTGTATCTGTGCAGCTGTTCACTAGATTTCCTGTTTGGACTTTGAAAGTGAATTTTTTAGCAGCCCAAAGGCCCAAGGATCTATTTCACCAGACAAGTTGAATATCAGGGCATCATCTGTAGTTGTCTTAAAAAACCCCACAAACAAAAAAACAATGGCAAGCTTGCTAGCGGGACTCGCAGGTGGTACTGAACAATTTAATCCAGCAAGGATGGACTCAGAGCCTAATCTCATTAAATTACTATTGGATGCTGCAGGAAATTAAGCATTTAAATATTTTTGAAATGTGACAATTGGCTGCTTTTCCCTTTAATTTTTAATTCTGTTTTTTTGTTTTTTGTTTTTTTGGACTAAATATCTGGATTTCAAACTGCTGGTGAGACAAACAGTTTGTGCTCTTAATAAACAATTTGTACTCTGGAAAACCAAAACAAAACAGATGACTAAATACTTTAAAATATTTAACAAAAATCATAATGATTGGATTTGTGTGGAAAGAAAATCTGCTACAATATGACTGATTTGGTATGCATAATAAAAAAATGTGGAAGCACTAAAGCAATGAGAGCTGAATGTGGCATTGCGTTAACACATGCTGCAGACAGCTTCAAGAGATTATATAGATTGTATAAGCGGATGCAGGGGAAAGTGATATGTTCCTCGAGATCTATGTAATGACTCAGCAACAGAGAAACACAAAACTATTACTGCAGCTCCGGGTGAGATGCGAGCAGAAGGAGAAAAAAAAATGCATTTAAATGTGTAAACAGTCTTATCACTGCTTGTCTTTAAGTGGAAAAACTACCCACCAAAATAATACAGAGTCACAGTGATTCTGGGAGAAGATCTCTTATTCATGTAGTACTCTGTAGAGCTGTGATGGGGGGGATATGGGGACAATGTGCTGCATTAATCAATGCGGAGAACCCAGTAATGAAACTTCAGCGCATTAATATACAACAGAAAATGTCATCCATGATTGATAACAATAGTCAGGCTACCTGAGAATCATGGAAATGTGGCAAACATTTCTGATCTAGCACCTATCACGTTATCAATCATTATGTAATACAAATGAGCACAGACCTCTAATGGCCTGCAAAAAGACCTCTGAGTAGTTCTCATTGAGACTGCGCTCATTTGGAATTAAATTATGTTTAAGTCAAGTTTGATTGGTGAGAATAAAACCTTCAAAATGTTTGGACCAAAATTAAAATGTAATTCATCTGAATGCAAACTAAGTATGGTATCAAAAATCTGTTGTTTTTTTCTTAAGTGAACAGTGTGAGCCTTTTTCCTATTCAATATGTTTTCCTAGGCGCACATGGTGTCCACATTGTTCAGTTCGGTGTTAGTATTGAAAGAATTGACCTTTTATTTAGGAAATACTACTTGTACAAAACTGCATGGCAAATTCTAGACAGTAGAGGAGGGCACAGTCTTACCGTAGCAACCAAAATGTCATGAATACGGGGTGAGGACAATTTCAACATATAATTTTGTCAATGTTGCAAAGTCAAAACAGTGGTTTACCCCCTGTAGTGGATGCAGGCTGCTTTAAAGGAGTCCAAGGCAACATGGGAGGAGCAAATATCTGTCTATCCCCTACTATGAATTATTATTTGAAGCTCAGGTCCCAGTAAATGTTTTAAAATAACAATTCTTTGACGATCTGAGGTCACATCTATTTGTTTTTCTCTGTCTTCCATTGTGTCAGAGATTTTCCACAGTTATGTAGATGATATGCGACTTTATGTTCCACTAACAGGTTGGGACTTTGTCACGACTGCTGCGGCAGGCAAGACAGAGAGGACCTCAATGCAGGACTCAGAGGCAAGAGTAAAACCGATACTTCACTTTATTGTTCAAAATTAGGATTACAAGGCTGGTTGGGAGCCAGCTGCACGAAAACTCGAAACACTAAAAACACACAGCAGGATCGCCAACATAGACACCCACGAGGACACGAACAAAGGACAAAGACAAAAGCAGACAATAAATACACAAGGGCTAATGAGGGGAGTGACAACAGGTGGGTAGCACAGCTGAACATAATTACAAGGACGCAACAAAGGGAAGCAAAACTAAACACTAAGTATAGGGAACACGAGACTGTCACAATAAAACAGGAAGTAACTAAACATGCTACACGCAGACTTACTGTACTGTTACAAATGCTGGTGATCACAAAATTTCCTCCCGCTCAGTTCCAAACCTGAGTTCCTTTTTATTTTGCCTCCTAATGTGGGAAAACCTTGAAAAACAACAAGGCAAGAAAAAAAAAAGCGTAAATCTGTCCTCCAGGAATTAGGAATTGCTCGCAATGTGGGTGTGATCTTAGACTCCGAGTGTTGCTTTAACATATGAGTCAGCAAGCTTTCTCCAAATATTGCAATAGTTATTTCTATTATTATCTGGGAATTGAGCATATTCCATTAGAGCCCCACAGCTGTGGAACTTATTACCAGAAGAACGGAGGGTAGCAGACTCACATGACTCCTCAAATCTTACAGAAAGGCCTTTTTACAATAACAGAGTTTTTATTCCACTTCTGCTGTTTCTTTCTTTTTTTTTTTTTTTTACTTGCATTCATTATTGGCAAATGTATGTATTTATTTATTTTTATTTATTTATTTTGTTTGTCATAGTATTCTCACCGGAGTTTGGATTAGACAGTTGATCTGCTTTTTCAGTGTGAGTGTGGTGCAATCAAAGTGTGTTTCTGAAGCAGTGTTAATTTTGACAGCAAATTTTGATTTAGTTTTAGTCATAGTCTTTTGACGAAAATTAAATTTAGTTTTAGT
>JAVDPK010001425.1:584088-598209 GCA_034780415.1 Cichlasoma orientale | reverse complement strand
GAGTAGAATGGGAGGCAGAGCCTTCAGCTTTCAGGCTCCTCTTCTGTGGAACCAGCTCCCAGTTTGGATTCAGGAGATTGGGCTTAAAACTTTCCTTTTTGATAAAGTCAGGCCTGGATCAGGTGACCCTGAACCCTCCCTTAGCTATGCTGCAATAGGCCTGGGCTGCTGGGGGCTTCCCATGATGCTTCTTCACTCAACTCTCGTCACTCTCTATGTGTTTAAACACCACTTTGATAATAACAAATGATTAAATTTAGTCTTTGAATCTTTCCCATAGTGAGTCTTTTGTCCAGTCTCCCTCTGTATAATATTCCAAGGATGTGCCACTTGATAAGAACTAACTTTCTGGCCAAAAGAACATTTTCTGAGAAGTATTTTACAGTCCTTTCTAGAACGCTCCCTGACACATGTGCATGTGTTTATGCACAATATGATTATGTGTGTTGTGCGCAAGTAAGCTTGAAGAGCTGGCTTTAGATGGAATCTGGCTTGGTGCGAATATAATGTGGTCTTTAACTGCACCCAAGCATGTAACTCAAACTCTCCCTCAATGACAGCTGCCTCTGTGAAAATCTCCATGTTAAATGATTAATTAATCTTTCAGGGATGAGAGTAGACTCTTTCTAGCCACTTCCAAAAATTGCCCTAATTAAGCCAAAAAACAAAACAAAAGATGCATGAAGTTGCAAATGTCATTGTGCCCTGCACTAGAGCTTTTCAAAGTGTGTGCGTGTGTGTGTAAAAGAGAAAGAGCATGAGAGAGAGAGATTTCATTTGCCAAGGCAAACTGAAGTGTGCTTGAGCCCGGGTATGGGTACAAGCAAGTGAATGGGGAGTGGGGACAAGGCACCTTAACTGTGCTAAAGTGAGGTCGTAGGTCGTCTGAACAGTCAGGAAGTGGGCAGCATCTGTGATTTAACTTTTCTTAGAGTGTGCAGAAAAAATAGTGTTCTGCTCCTAACATTACTTTACTTTACAAACTCGTGTTCAACAAATGTAGTAGCAGACGACGTAAAGTTACAGAGCAAAGTCACTAAGTCCTGAGGCATGTAGTGCAGAAAAGTCACCAGCACCCTGCTGGCTCAATAACTGTCGTGTTCCAACACAACTCTGACACTGACATCAGCACAAAGCCTGTGCACCGGGAGCTTCATGCCGTGGTCGAGCATCTCCTGTAGGCGTAATCGATATGTTGTCCAGTATTTTTTCCATATAGTGTATTTACTTGCACATATTCCTGGTAGTTTCCTTTGTAACACCATAAGCTTGGCATGAGAAAACAAATGATTTCGATTTGGATAACTTTGTCCTTTCTTAAAATCGTCTTAATGGTTTGCAATATCATCTTGCCTTTTATGAATGCTGCCCTCTGTATCTTTTTTTTGCTTTTTAAGGCTGTGTAGAAATACAGGAATCCTGCTTATGCTTACCTGACTCTGTGATAATGATCATTTGAATTTCCATGACTGTGGATTAACTCGCAGTGAAGTCAGACAGAGAACTAGGACTGACTTGCCAAGGCTAATGTCAGAGAAACACAGGGTTTTCCTAAAGCATAAGAGCACCTGTTCAATACAGTCATTCACAAGGAATATAGTGATATACTATCAATGCTGGTGTAACTGTGCTCTTTGTGCTGGTCTTTACGCTGAATGAATGCAACTGTTGAGTTTATTTTTCATCTATGTTCACATGTTCCCTTTGCTTTGCTCGATCTTTGCGTGAAATGGACACACATACGGAAATTGCAGGCAGTTGCAGTAACTTGCAGTACCAGCAGGGTGCGATATTTAATTTCCAGCGAACAATTTTCCCCCACCTTTCTGATGATTTTCAGCCAATTAAAAGATACTACATTATGAATATTATTTAACAACAAAAGATGACACTATAGGTGCATGGGTGCCATTCTTATATAAATACCAGCCATCAAGCTTATTGGCCTTAAAGAAAATATCACATCCTGGTGGTAGTACAAGTTACTGCAACTTCAGTTGTATGTCCATTTCACCTCTAGGAGAGTGACATCCACACGATTTCCTGCAGTGGATTGGTGGCTCTATTACACACTCTATTACTGCAATGCACAATGCTTTCCATGAGCTGCTAAATAAATCCTTAAGGGACTAGTCAATCAACCTGGCTATGAAGTTGCTGCCACAAACTGTGACAATGCACTTTATGCATATGTATCTTTGTATGCAAATAAATACATATTTTTTGTTTATGTATGTGTTTTATTCATAAACAAAAAATATTTAATAAAATTGCAGTCTGTCTAATCTAAATTCTAAATTCACTGCTAGCACTTTCATCTTCAGAAATGGAGGTAGATGAATTGCATGTTAAGTATCTCTCAGAAGTGTATATAAAATACGTGATTATCGAAAGAGATTAGAGCAGTCTTGTTATTGGTAGTGTAGGTGTGTTTTATGAATTTATGAATAAAATATAAAAGAAATCTTAAAATTTTGAAAATTTGGATTGAAAAGGAGAGTATTTGAAAAAAAAAATGGACAGGGAGTACCAGCTGAATAATGCATATGTAAAGCAGCTTCTTTGAAGTGTTATAAAATCACAGCATGAGCATAGGTTTGGGCTCAGCAATGGTGCCCACATAATTCCCACATACACCCAAAATAATGGTTCCAGGGCTGTGGGATTTGGTGGGTGGTTGGCAGGCCCACTGTAGAAATGTGGTGCAGGGAAATGACCCACTTAGAAATAAGTCCCATAATAATTTCTCTTGTGAGCTGCAGTAGATTTGTTTTCTTTATTGACATGCTATAAGCTGAGTTGTCCTGCTGCTGCTCTGAGGTTTACTGCTCTTTTGATTCAGGCAATAGCATTCTGCAGTATATAAGTAGATGTTTTGTGAGGCATTATCGCTGCTTTTTCTTTTTGTAAATCGATATTTAATGAGCTATTGAACTTACCTACCTTTTTTTTTTAAGTTACTCACTCCTTTGTAACATTAGCTATGCTTTATTGCCAAAAATTTTCACTGTTCTGCTTTCACTCACATATGTACTTGAGGGACATCCCAATCTTAATCCATAGGGTTAAGTATGATATTGGCCCACCCTTTGCAGCTATACCACCTTTAAATCTTCTGTGAAAGTTTCCAGAAGGTTTAGTAGTGTGTTTATGGAAATTTGTGACCATTCTTCCAGAAGCGCATTTGTGAGATCAGACACTGATGCTGGACGAGAAGACCTGGCTCACAGTGTCCACTCTAATTGATCCCAAAGGTGTTCTGTTGGACTGAGGTCAGGACTCTGTGCAGGCCACTCAAGTTCTTCCACAACAAACTTGCTCACCGATGTCTTTATGGACCTGCTTTGTGCACTTGTGCACCGTCATGTTGGAACAGGAAACGGCCATCCCACAAAGTTGGGAGCATGAAATTGTCAAAAATGTCTTGGTATGCTGAAGCATTAAGACTTCCTTTCACTGGAATTAAGGGGCCGGGCCCATCTATCCATCCATCCCTCCAGCCATCCATCCATCCATCTTCCGCATATCTTGGGTCAGGTAGCAGGGGCAGTAGCCTAAGCAGAGAAACCCAGACCTTCCTCTCCCCAGCCACGTCTTCCAGCTTATCCGAGGAACTGAGAGACATAATCTCTCCAGCATGTCTTGGGTCTGCCCCAGGGCCTCCTCCCAGTAGGACATGCCTGAGCATGTGCTTTACACTGACGCTTTGCATTGAACTTGGGGATGGAAGGCTTGGATGCAGCTGCTCGGCCATGAAAACCTATTTCATGAATCTCTTTATGCATTATTCTTGAGCTAATCTAAAGGCCACGTGAGTTTTGGAGGTCTGTAGCAATTGACTCAGCAGAAAGTTGATGACCTGTGCACACTCTGTGCCTCAGCATTCACTGACCCGCTCTGTCATTTTATGTGGTCTACTTTATGGCTGAGTTGCTGTTGTTTGCAATTGCTTCTACTTTGTTATAATACCACTAAAAGTTGCCCGAGGGGTATTTAGTAGCAAGGACAGTTCATGACTAGACTTGTTACACAGGTGGCATCCTATCACGGTACCATGCTGGAATTCACTGAGCTCCTTAGAGCGACCCATTTTTCCACAAATGTTTGTAAAGGTGCTCTGCATGCATAGGTGCTTGATTTTATACACCTGTAGCCATGGAAGTGATTGGAATTCAATGATTTGGGTGGATGAGTAAATACTATTGTAGATGCTGCAATACCTGCACCACAATTTTACTGACGTCTGAATGCGTGATCACATGGAAAGGATAAGACAGAAAAAAGAATGTGTTGAGGGCGTAAGCAAGACTGTGTCATTTCAACATTACAATCTGATTTATTGAGCAAAAGATTAATTGGTTTGACAGCATTTTGCATTAATCTGCCTATCAGATTGAATTACTCACTTACATTATATACAAGTTGGTAATTTAAAGTTTATTGACAATAGTATGCATTTCATTTGAAATTTCTGGGTTTGAAAATAGTGTGCAAAAGTGTTGGTTAAAATATATGCATACAAACATTGGGTTAACTGTGCCATTTTTTTTTTTTACAGCAAATTTAAAAACCAAGGAAAAATTATCTTATGAAACAAACTTTCTCTAATGTAAGCTACTAAGATGCTTCAAAGCAAAACTTCAATTATCTTAAAGTATCAAAAGATGTGTGAATAGAAAGACAGAGCATACATGATTTCCATGGATGGATGGATGGATGCATGGATGTATGCTGCTGGGTGTCTGGTCAACAAATGTACTTACTCCTTCATATGAGGCTATTTCTGGTCTGCAGTATATTCATGAGTAAAGGGCACACTGCTGTTCCTGATCATTCTGTGTTGGAAAAAGAAGAGGTATCTGTGGTAGGTAAACATGAATGAATCACACTGTAGGTGATAAGAAAAACCATTACAGGTTGGAGTGACAGTTGAAAGTTGAGCTGTAGGCACAGTATTGACTGGAAGTATGCCTGCTGTGGATTCACAACATCACAATTAAATGCTGTTTTACGGCATACCATTCACCAGGCACTTGTGCAAAAACAGGGGTATTTAGAATAATGAGCACCATCTATGCAAGCTGTCTTCCTTCTGGTTATATTCAGAAATGGACTCGTGCTTCCTCCCACATAGAGTGTGATCTCAGCGCATTATCAACTCAGTGTCAAACCAGACACACTGTTACCATAAGGGGCATCTGGAAAACATCTGTCTGCCCTATCTATGTAGTTTATCACCTAGCAGTGTGTGTTTACTCCACATAAATGCTGCATGATTTTTTTTGTTTTGTTGTTTGTTTGTTTTTGTTATTGTTTCATATTTCTAATTATTGGATGCAATGCTCCAGTATGTGAGGGGACGTTTTCAAAGCAGACAGAGGTGAAGAGTATTTTGCTCTAAATACACATACAATTGTTTAAAAAATCATTCACAATAATATGGATGGCTTCGGGGTGGTGTGAAAATACTGAAGTTTTATATTTAATGTATTTTTTATGAGTTGCTCTAGGACATAATATAACATTTTCAAAACACTGTTATTTCAATTGAATACAATTGCAACAACTTTTTGGACAAATGACATACACTTACAGCTATACTGCAACACACACACACACACATTTTTATAGCCTCTGTCAAAGCAGTGCTTTGTATTCATTTGACACCTCAGCCTTCACATTTGGCATGTGATGAAAAACTGGTCAGTGGGCTATTGATGCAGGGTGAAGTGTGTTTGATAGGGTCTGCAGGAGTCCCGCTCGGCACCACCACTAACGGACTCCACTGAGTACCAATCACATGGAGCCAGCAGGATGCCAGCTTCCCGCTGAGGTGAAACCCCACCATGATTCAAGCAATCAATGCGGACTTAAATGCATTGTGGATGTACAGTGCCTCTGATGGGATCAAGCAGGGATGGCCTGATCTAGCTGCTGCATGGCACAGCTGAGCTCACTAGTGAAAGAGGAGTGTTGATACAGGAGGAAAATGTGGAAACATCAATTTTGAGGCCAGGCTGTATAGTAGAAATAATAAATAACTGAATCATCCATAAAAAAAATTCTTTTGCTCAACGTACACTGCTCAAAAAAATTAAAGGAACACTTTTCAATCAGAGTATAACATCAATCAACTACTTCTGGGATATTGATCTGGTCAGTTAGGTAGCAGAGGGGCCTATTAATTAGTTCCAGCTACTTATGGTGTTAATTGAATTAATAACAGGTGCACTAGAGGGGCAACAATGAGACAACTCCCAAAACAGGAATTATTTTACAGGTGGAGACCACTGACATCTTTTCCCCTCTCATCTTTTCTACTGGCAGCATGAATACCTGAGAGGTTGCACAGGTAGTCCAACTCCTCCAGGATGGCGCATCAATACGTGCCATTGCCAGACGGTGTGCTGTGTCTCCAAGCAGAGTCTCAAGAGCACAGAGGAGATTCCAGGGGACAGGCACTTAGGAGAGCTGGACAGGGCTGCAGAAGGTCCTTTACCCATCAGCAGGACTGGTATCAGCTCCTTTGTGCAAGGAGGAACAGGAGGAGCACTGCCGAAGCTACAGAATAACCTCCAGCAGCGACTGGTGTGAATGTCTCAGACTAAACAATGAGAACAGACTTCAGAGAATCATTCTGAACATCATTCAGCATGACTGGTTTAGTGATGGATCAGTGATGTTCTGGGGAAGCATATCCACGTAGGGACGCACAGATCTCTACAGGCTATGCAACGGCATCCTGACTGCCAGGTTGCAGCTCAGACTGTGCAGGAGCTCAGTGATGCCCTGGTCCAGATCTGGGAGAAGATCCCCCAGGACACCATCTGTCATCTCATTAGGATCATGACCCAGTGTTGTCAGGCATGCATACGAGCACATGGGGGCCATACAAACTGGCGAGTACTATTTTGAGTTGCTGCGATGAAATTGCAGCCAAATGGACCACCCTGCTGCATCACTGTTTCACTTTGGTTTTTGGGATGTCTTTGAATTCAGCCCTCAGCTGGTTGATTTTATTTCCATTAAATGATGTGGCAGCTTTTCCTTCCTAACACATTACAGTCCATATCAGTATAAAAAGCCAGCATGATTTTTTTTCCCCCATTGAGATCTGATGTGTTTTCAAAGCATTCATTTAATTTTTTGGAGCAGTGTATTTATAAAGAGAAAACAAAGGTTTTAAAATCTATTCAAAATTTCACCCAAAATATGTCATTTAGAAAAGCATTCAGATCCTTAATTCACTACCTTGCAGAAGCCTCTTTGGCAGTAATTGCAGCTTTGTGTTCTTGTACAGCTTTTCACATCTGAATTTGAGCAGAATTAACCCATTCTTTTTGGCAGATCTTGTCAAGTTCCTCCAGACTGGAAGGGAAGGTTCGGCAAAGTGCAGTGCGGTCTCTCTGGGGTTTAGGACTGAACTTTACCCAGGCCAGTGAAGCACAGTGACAGATTTGTCCTCAGTTCATCCAGTCATTGTCTCAGCTGTATGCTTTGAGTCACTGTTAAGCTGAAAGGTAAACCGTTACCGTAGCCTAGGGTCATGCACTCGGGTGAATTGACCTGAGAAAGGCAGGTGAGTAATTTCCCGTGGAAAAAAAATCATAATGCCTTTCCTGGTTTTCTACAATTTCACATCATAACATACTAAGTTAATCATCTTAAGCACTGACTTCAGACTTTTCACTGCCTTGAAGCAATAGACTGTAAATGAAGCATTTAGTGTTCTGTTCTGAGAAAGCGTCGGCTGTTGAAAGCACAGGATAAATCTTCTCTTTCATCAGTGATCCACTATGTCAGTAAAAGTGACTTTACAAACAGACAATAAAGATCTTATGACAATATATTGAAAATTCTGCATATTTATTTGTGCTCTGATCAATCACTTCAGCTTACCCTGGCCACATTCACAACTTAGAACAGCTAAAGGCGCTCTTCCTTTTCGTTCCACAAAATTATTCAGCATTTTTATGTCAAACTTGTCCAACCTCCCCTTTTGTTTGCGACACACAGCAACACTATTAAACCATGTTTGTGACATAATACTGCTGCATTTTTCTTTTTAGCCTTCAGAGACTGCTGAAACCTCTGACACAAGAACAACAGGATGCAATCTGAGGAGTGTTTCAACTTCATCGGAAGCCATGGTCCTCTGGCTCCATCCCTGTAAGAGCAGCCAGACTTTCACTGCTAGACAGCAAGTTTAGTTTTGTTCAGAACTTTATTTGGTGTATTTTTGAGGCAGTGTGATCAGAGCTTGATTATAGCGTTTGCAGCCAAGATTCCAGATTTTGGTCATTTGCATTCCCCTCAGCGCAAACCTTTCTCTAAACTGTGTATACAAAACATTAAATACTTAGTAAAATGCTATGCTGTGGTAGTCAGAGGGGGATAGGTGTGCATGCGCAGGAGCGCACCCTTTGAAATGCTAAGGTGGCCTATGGGCATGTAGAGCAGTAAATGGAGCGAGATGAATTCTTTCATACATCATTTTTGCTTTGGTAAACAGCTTGGAAACTCTCTGGATTAGTTTTTTTAATCCAGTGTTTCACACGTGACAACAGCCTGCCATCTATAGTCCACTTCCACTGTGGATGGATGCATTCAGAGCCTCCAACTTCTGTTTGTCTCTTATCCACACAAAAGAGAGAACAGCATTTTCCAGCTGAATTTTGTCATTCCGTCTCTTTACGCTACCATCTGCATCTGATTCACCTGCTGTTCATTCACCCAGTGGATCGATGGACAGATGGATTATGACAAGGATTTATGTGCTCAGAAGATATTTTAAAGTTAGAGAGAAAAAAAAAAAGGACCAGTGGTCAGCACTGTAGCCTCACAGAAAGAGTTTGAACAGTCTGGCTGACTGAGGCTTTCTGTGAAGAGTTTGCAGGTTTTCTAAGGCTGCTTCAGCTCTCTCCCATTATCTAAAGACACATATGTTGGGTTATTTTCCAGTTCTAAACTGGCTGTAGGTATCATGGTCTCTGGGTGGTCTGAAGGCTTTTTTTTTTGGGGGGGGGGGGGGGGGTATTGTTTTATTTATTTAATGGTACAGGTTTTGATTTTCATTTACTCCACTTCCAGTCCCTATAGTCCCAGTTTTAATTACTGTTTTCACTTTTAGATTTTAGTCCCCTCTGTATTTCCCTCCGCTTCATCCTTCTGTGTTTATCTCTCTGTTAAGCTCATGTTACTGCACTTCACTTTGGTTGTTCATTTCCTGTTTTACTTTGGCCGTGTCTCATTTTGAGTTTTACTTCCTTTCCTGTCTGATTATCTTAATTGGCTACACCCCCTGATGTCTTCTCTTCCCTAATCATCTCCTGTCTTTGTCTTGGTGTCTGTTGAACTCTTCTGTCTGTTCTTCTTTGTGTTTGCATGCCCTTTATAGGATTTTTGGTTACTTAATTTAGAGACTTAGTAGAGACACAAATTAATAACTAATGAACTATGTCAAACATATCTGAACCATTTCCTGTGGTAATGCCAGGTAGATATTAATCAATGTGTGTTATGCTAATCGCTGATAATGTATATGGGCTTTGTTACAATTGCTTATTGATTGGGTTACTCATTTATTTACAAATTATATATTATTAACTCCTCTACTTTTAAATGCTATTCATGTTGTTTTTGTTTTTGTTTTTTTTAATGTGGCAGATAATTGGAAATGAGGCTAAGCACACATTACAGATAAGTCCAGGTGAACAGTAAAATCGTGTTCCTACTACTTCCATTCCCTAGTTCAGGGACAAAGAGGTTCAGGTCATCTGTGCACTTCTAAAGTGGATTTCCATGTCTGTCTGAAAAGCTGACAGTCTGTGTAGTAAGAAGGAACAAAAGAATACTCTTTTGCTCCATCTCTGAGTGCTTCTTTAAAGGTCACACAAAAGTAATAATGTGTGTAAATGAACACCAACAGGAATGGAGCAGAATTGGGGCTTGTATTGTGTTTGTAAGGCACGATATGAAGGATTTAAAAGCTATCACGAGTCTAGCCACTTCTGTATTTAATGTCATTTCAATCCAGAATGGGTTCCGGTGATGGCCATGGCAACCGATGGACTCTTAGGCTCATGAAGAGCCACTTAACCAATAGCATTATCAGAAATCATTATCACTATATAAATTAGTCTAGACAGTGTTCTGCAAAGGTGTCCCCAAACTGTTATCCTCATGAAAAGAATAAAAAAAACCCCATATAGCATGTTCTTCCTCTTTCATTCTGTTCCTTTTCTCGATGATGTGCTACGATGTCCGTGTTTGTGTTTTCATGTGGCGCAGCTGACATCTTTTGGGGGTCTCCACAATATCTCTTCTAGCATCAACATTAGAAACAATGAAGGCAAAACCGCCTGAAATAGAAACACAGGCAGAAACAGCTCCGCATACAAATGTGTGTTTGCTCACTGCTGCTTTGTACTTCTTTGTTTATTAATACTCTATTCCAGTGCAACAAAGCCTGATCAATAGCTAACCTACTGAATATACATAGATAGATAGATCATGCTGGATATCTATATTGATACTGGGTAATGCATTAAGAATGAAAGAATGCCACATCATTTGATGTAAATGAAAATTATCAACCCATCGAGGGTTGAATTCAAAGACATCCCAAAAATCTAAGTGAAACAATGATGCAGCAGGCTGGTCTATTTTACCAACATTTTACTGAAGCAACTCAAAATTGTACTCAGCAGTTTGTATGGCCCCCATGTGCTTGTATGCATGCCTGACAACATTGGAGCATGCTCCTAATGCGATGACAGATGGTGTCCTGGGTGATCTCATCCCTGATCTGGACCAGGGCATCACTGAGCTCCTGGACAATCTGAGGATCAACCTGGTGGCATCGGATGGAGCAAAACACAATGTCCCAGAGGTGTTCTATTGGATTTCTGTCAGGCGAGCATTGGGGCCAGTCAGTGGGATCAATTCCTTCATCCTCCAGGAATTGCCTGCATATTCACGCCACATGAGGACGAGCATTGTCATGCATCAGGAGGAACCCAGGGCCAGGACCCACTGCATCAGTGGAGGGTCTGACAATGGGTCCAAGGATTTCATTCCAATACCTAATGGCAGTCATCGTGTTGAACGATGTTACAGGCAGCATAACGTTCTCCACGACTTCTCCAGAACCTTTCTCGTCTGTCAGCGTGAACCTGCTCTCATCTGTGAAAAGCACAGAGTACCTGTGCAGCCTCATAAAGTCCAGGTATCGCTTCATGCTTCAGTGACGCTGACCCTAGCCAAATGCAAAACTAGAGAAAAAACAGTCAGTGGTCTCTGTAAAATCATTCCTGTTTCCAGAAGTTTAACTGATGTGATACTGTACTCTGATAATTTGTTTATTTACCTGAATATGTATGTAGGAAATGTTTTTAATGCTCAGCAAACAACATGCAAGAGATATAGCAAGAACCACAACATTAAAGCGAGCTCATTGCCATTAGAGAATACAATTCCCATGGAGGGTGTGCTTGGTCTGCAACAGTGTTTAGGTGGGTGGTTTGTGTCAAATTAACATCCACTTGAATGCCAGGATCAAAGGTTTCCCAGTAGGACCTCCCAGCATTACGAGATGATCAGTGGCATTCACATTACCAGTGAATGCTTTTAATGTTGTGGCTGACTGGTGAGGGATATTTACCTGCCACAGTTTAGCTTATTTTATTTATTCTGCCCTGGTCATTTAATATCTCTGCTGTGACTGTCATCTCAGAGCAGCCACACCCACCAACCCTGCTTTCTCGCCTGATCTTTTCAGATGTTTGTGGTGCAATATACCAGTTCTTTTTTAAAATGTGAATTTAACTAAAAATACCTGTACCAGGTGGGTTCTCTCCGGGTTTCCTTCCTTCCCCACAGTCCAAAGACATACATGTTAGTTGGATTAATGTTTTGATAAATGCATGAAAGATGATGTTAAACAATGGAGTGGAATCTGTGCAGGGTTCTCCCCTTTCTCAGCCTGTGGCAGCTAGGATACAGGCTTCAACCCCCCCAGTGGTCCTGAAATGGATAAGCAGTTAAGAAAATGAATGGATGGATATAGAAACAGTCATAAAATGATTTTTAAAACTGTGAAATATTAATATATCAAAACACTTGATGGGAACATCATGACATCAACATCATGACTTCATCAAAATACATGATTAATTTATAGACAATTAATAAACATCTAAAAACCTTAATCATCTTTTGGGAATGCACTTTAAAGTGAGAAATAACTGAATTTGCAAACGGATTTAAGATCATAGTTTAATTGCATTTTTAGCTCATTTTGACAATTTGTATTTTTTCTTTTTTTTTTTTTTTCTATTCATAGCTGGATGTGATTTGTCATCTAGCTTCCCTTGCCTTGTTTGTCTCCTTCCTGCGTGCCTGTCACATGAGAGACTAGTGCAGGCATGTTCTGGCAACACGTTCGCACCCTCTCGTCACATGCTGATAGTTGGTTGTGAATCCTTATTGCCACGTTTGATGAACTGGGTACTGTTTGTAACTGTGTGTCATTTTTCCGATCTGCTGTTCCAGATTATAATTTTGAGGGATGAGGACGCATGACCACGAATAAAAGCCAGCATATGGACACAGGTGGAGTGATGGGAGGTATAATCACACAACTTCTCACCTGGACAGGAGCTTTTTTGTTTTATGTCAGTTTAGTTAGGTTTAGGCACCAGAAGCATTTGGTTAGGTTTAGGAAAGGATCCTTAAAGTAAACATCTGCAACAAGCTCCTCTGCCAGTTATTTGGTTATCACAATATTTCAACAATGATGACACCTGAAGACCACTTGCTTACAGTCTCACCTTACAATTTTTTTAATGTTTAGAGTCAGGCTCTTATGACACTAAAGCTGGAGGAGCCACAGCATTAAAATGCAATGCCGTAAACATGTGACTGAATGCAGCCTCTCAAAATATACTAGCTACTGCTTTAGAGGAGCGGAAGAGAGGGCTTACATAGATTTGATGTTTTATAAACATGTATTATTCAAATGAAAAACAAAAAACAAAAATAACACCGGCGATATGAGTTAGTGGCAGAGGTCTGTCTCACCATAGCAGCACCTTACTTCTGTTCACCACTGCTTCAATCATAGAGCAGTAATTAGCTTGTGACAGTGACAGGCACCAAAAAGGTATTATTTAGACTATACTCCAGTGGCAGTGGTTTATTTTCTACTGTATAGCCCTACTGATGAGATAAACAAAGTTACTGAGTTTAAATGTTCAACCGTTTGTAACAAAATTAATGCTAAAACAGGAAAATTAGAATGAAAACCATCAGTATTGATCCACACACCACTAATGAAGTATTCCCATTCTCCTCCTTAGTATCGACCTGTCCGCTAGTTACAACAAATCTGTTTGAGTTCCAGCCTTCTTTTGTTCTGTTTATTATTTTTTAAATACAAAGTTTGCAATTTTAAATTAAAAGATCTCAGCTCAGGACCACAACAACTGGCAGAGCAACCAAAACCAGCTACTGTCACATGGCAGCAGCTCAGGCAGGCAGAAGAACAAGTCCGCCAGCCTCCCTTTAAGTTTCATTAGCCAGATTTTGTTCCCTTTTCAGACACATTGGTTATATCTTCTCAGGTATATCCTTCTTCTTGCAGGAAAAATACCGGCGCGCAATCAAGTGTTTTCTCCTCAGTTAAACTAAATTCAACAGCATTGGTGTTATGCATCATTTGTCATATTTGCAAGAACAAATAGACTTAAACACAAGACCCAAAAGACCAGTGCAAACGTTAGCTCTTCATTTACACAAGCAAGAATGAAGGTTTCACTTATTCTGTTTGTATTGCAGCATAAAGACCAAGCAGGAGGGATAGTGGAAGACAGAAGCAAGAGAACGGTTAGTGCTGTTTCCAGGTGAGTATTGAATCAGAATTATTAATTTGGGTTTGACTGAGATCGTTACTTGGATTTTCCTTGTGGGTTTGCAGGTAGGGGAAACAGGTAGGGTTTCCAGGTAAATGGACTGGTTCTTAGGGTAGGACAAGACCAGAGCCCTGCCCAACTCCACCGGGGGGGGGGGGGCAGAGACAGGGAGGACAAGAGAAAGCGAGAGATGGGGGGAGAGAGAGAGAGA
>JAVDPK010001425.1:573921-583940 GCA_034780415.1 Cichlasoma orientale | reverse complement strand
GCGAGAGAACAGAGGAAGAGAGAGAGAGAGGAAAAGAAGGAGAGAGAGGGAGAGACAGAGACAGGGAGGAAAAGAGGAAGAGAGAGGGCGAGAGAGGAAAAGAGAGAGAGGAGCGCGAAGGAGCAGGAGCCCATCGGGACCATCACCCCGCTGCTATACACACATAAACCACACATGAGGATAATCTAGCATCGGATCAGATATTTTGGATACTTAATGCAGCGCAGATAAACTCTGAACACATGAATCTTCATTCCAAGTATGAAATATCACATTTCTAACTAAGCTTTACCTTCCTTAGTGTCTCATCCTGGCCACTGTACCATTTATGTCCAAGTATCTCAATAGCATGTGTATTTAAGAGTCCTTGGTTCAACACTAATTCTTCTCTTGCCACAAAAGCAGACTAAACCTCTTTTTTAAAAATTTTACTTACACAATCAACACAGTGTATGCAGGACATTTCCCCACCGCTCTTTTGCAGACCTTTAAGATATAAGACTCTAGTAAAATCAGAAAAGTTAATACTCTAAGAAACAAGTAGTACAACTAGTAATTGAAATAATGATGAAACAGAATAGATACAAACGATGACTAAGAACTGCAAAAAAATATGTATATATCTTCGTTCACACATTTGCTCTGGGCCAAGTTATAGTTTTGACTTATTTTTAAGCTTTCAATACAAATTTATTTATATCAGGGGGTGTTCCAGATCAGGGTGTTCCAGATCTGTGCACCTTAACTGTGAATGAGGACGAACGCTGTGTTATTTTCCATTTTGTCTCTACTATCTTCCCCCTTTGTCACTGTAGTGGCACCTTTGTTACTGTATTTTAAAATTGTGTGACTAACCAAGTCTGGGCAGCGCTGGTAACAGATTTAGATATTAATCTTTGAAAAAAAAAATCTACAAGGTTAACAAGTTATACTTTTTTTCTGAATTTCATGACTTCTGGTCCAATGCCTTGAGGCTGGCTTGTATAATAACACTATTGGTTTCACACTGATTTGACTGCTTGGCCCTAACGGTTAGAAAATAAGACATTCATCAAATTAGATGATTTAAATGAGTTGAAATAACCATCATTCATGCAAGACTTAACAGTTGCCTATTGGCAATTGTTAAGTCTTGCATGTGGGAAGTGATGGAGAAAAATATGGGTTCATCCACACATGCAGCCTAAAAAACACTCTCTCATTTCTACAGTTATGGATATAATACAAGACATTCTTTTTAATGGCTACCTTTGATACAAATACTCAACTCTATTAACAAAAAGGGCACATGGAAAGTAGGGCTGTAGCCTACACTTGAGCCATGTACAGATTCAGCCACTCCTTTCATTCTGCTCAAATCTAACAAAGCGGTGGTGCTGATGTGCAGTAGGGGGCTGAAGTGTGCTGCTGGCATGGGGGGAAAGTGTGGATCCTGCCTGCAGGCACCCTGCAGACCTGTTTGTTGATTGCAGATAGAAGTTATACACATAAATGTTTAGCCTGTATTAAGTTGGCAAATACTGTCACAGGAACAGGAATAAAGTGTTTCATTAATCAGGAACTAATTGTACAATTAAAATGCACATTAATTAATTTGTCTAATGGGAAATGTTCATTTAGAAATAAATAGACTAAATTACAAACCAATTAACTGATACTAAAAGAAGAGGCACAAAAAGAGTTTCTTTAATGCGCAATATTAATATATCAGTAATTCAGATGAAAAACAAATGTTTACAAAACATAAAACAGTTAATAGGAACATCATTTAAAAATACATGATTAAGTCGTAAATAATTAATAAACACCTAAAAACCGTAATTATCATTCCGGAATGCACTTTAAAGACAGAAATGACTGAATTTGCAAACTGATTTAAGATCATAGTTTAACTGCATATTTAACTCATTTTGACAATTTTTACTTTACTTTTTTTTTTTCTATTCATAGTTGGATGTGATTTGTCCTTTTTAGCTTCCCCTTTTGGGGCCTTTCACAGTGCTGTATTGGTCAGTGAATGTGTTGGAACAAACCCCTCTTTCCTGCATGCCTGTCACATGAGAGAATACTGCAGGCGTGTTCTGGCAACACGTTCGCACCCTCTCGTCACATGCTGATGCTTGGTCGTGAGTCCTTATTGCCACGTTTGATGAACTGGGTGCTGTTTGTAACTGTGCGTCATTTTCCAATCTGCTGTTACAGATTATAGTTAGGTTTGGGCACCAGAAGCATTTGGTTAGGTTTAGGAAAGGATCCTTACAGTAAACATCTGCAACAAGCTCCTCTGCTAGTTACTTGGTTATCACAATATTTCAACAACGATGACACCTGAAGACCGCTTGATTACAGTCTCACCTTACAATTTTTTTTCATGTTTAGAGCCATATTAAAAAACTCTTATGACACTAAGAGTTTGGGGAGTCATGGCCTAAACATATGACAGTTAACTCCGAGTCCCAAAACAGCCCAAGGATAAAAGATGAGATAAAAGAATGATGAAATCTATCAAGTTTTCTGATTGGCATGAAGTCGTCCCTAAAACCTCTGTTCACAAATCAAATCCAGTGCAGCAGAAAATAATTTCCTTGCTCCCGCAGTAAACCTAATGAATGAGGACATTATAACCCATTTAAAGTACAGCATGCTGCAAACAATGTGGAAAGTATCAGTGTGTGGTCTGAGGAAAATAACACTGCTTAAATGAAAATTTGCTGCTGCTCTCTTTGTTGCTGGTTCCCTTCTATCTCTTCCCGTCTCTGCAACCTAGCAACCAAATCTGCAGCCTATGTCTTTACATCATGACTTGGACACCCACTTAGAAGCAGTCTAAACTGAGCAAAAATGAGGAATAGCCTAAAGTCAGACTCCTTTTTGCAAGTGTGCACTATGATACATGGCAGCCTTAATCATTTCCTGTTTTGGAAAGTTTGATATTTTTAATTATTGTTTATAAGTGCTCACATTTGTTTTCAGCATAAGCGAAAAGGCAAATCCTGTATCTATCTCTGCTGAATCTCATACAAACACAATCAACTCTGTTTGCTTTATAGCGACACGATGGCACATGAAAGCCATACAGATGATGAACGTTGGTAGATTGATGAGAAGCAGCTTTTTTCTCTTTGTCTTTCCCTGTGTTACTCTCTGACACACACACAAACGTGCACACACACACATGCACGTGCACACACAGAGAGAGAAAGAGAGAGAGTGGAGATTCTATTAAGATTAACCTGTATGAAATTGTACAAATTGAAAAAGTGAAACTTCATCTTCGGCTCCAAATAAAGTACACTAAGCTTCTGAGGTTTTATTTTTCCTTTTTCTGAAAAAAAAGTCCTTGATCCTCTAGCCTCAATACACAAAAAATTAATAATGATCTCAGCAATCTAAGGAATGCAGCTGTATCAATATATATGTCACTGCCGAATTGATTTTCTGACCTTCTGCAGCACTTAATCTTCTTGTTTAACAAGTTACTCTCAGAATTATACATTTTTAAGGCCTGATGTGACTTCCCGCAACCAACATTTGTCAGCGAAAGTGAAGATAAGCTCGAAAATGAAAACCTACGTCCAGAACGATTTGTCTACAGATTGAATTTGTTATTAAGAAACGAAGAAGAGGAGAGAGATTCGGTGCCTTCAAGGATGAGCACATGTGACCGAAAAAAATTCTTTTCAGGGAAAAGTTTGCAGTGAATGCCAGTGACACTAAAACTTCCAGAGTGGCAAACACATTAGACTACAGTAGAAAATGCATGATTTTTTCTTTTTTTCCCCAGTTTTAGGAAATACAGAGCAATTGAAATTTGTGTATTGCTAAAAAAAACATACTTCTAAGAAACTTCTTAGTACTTAATCTAGTATATATTCATGTGTAAGGAATTTTTTTCATCAATAACAGAGTTTTTTTTTTTAACAACAAATAAATAACTTATACACACTGTTAAGAATAGCGGCCGCAGTGACCCGTAATCTGTTTCCTTCATAAGGTAATTTTTGTAGAATCTTGAATCCAGATTTTGGAATATGTCTGTGATCGCTACAGGACGCAGCCGTTCCCTGGTGCAGAAACGCATACGTGGGGGATTTCCCCTTGCTTACTTCTCATCACTATCCTTGCAGAAATGTTCTCCCGATTACAAAACTCCACCTAAAATGGCACAAATAGTTTCAGTCCACTGCAGCATCGGAGCAAAGGTTTAGCCTTGAGAGTAAAATTAAATTGTCGTATGACACAAATTGCCTCTGCACAGTCCACTAAAACCACTTATTCCTCATTATCAACAAAACACAAATAAACAAACATTAAAATGAGAAGCAAAATGTTCAAATTTAATGACCCAGTCTGTCAAAATGGAAGAAACCGTGAAAGTCTAATGCAGCCTCCGCTTGGCGGTAAAGCATCGATACATTTTCTGGTAACAGTCTCTCAGTTACTTTTTAAATATTTCTCACAGAAAAACAAAATCAGGTTGATGTTTAAAAAAGCGCCTGCACCTGTTTTCACAACGGTGAGAAAAACTCTTTTTAAACACTGCCAGCGGTCTTTGATCTGACAGCGTTCTCCATCTCCAAATCCAGGGTCTTACCTATTTACTCTTGTGTTTAGCTGAATGGCTTCTGCCCCTGGACTGCTTCTTGGACTGTGATGCGTGTATTTTCTTTTTTCGACAGTCTGTTCTCGTCAGTGCTTTCCAGCTCCCCGAGTTTGCTGGACTGGAGTCCACAGTTTGAAAATCAAAGCTATTTTTCACCTTACTACACATCGCACTCCTTTCTGCGCTCATGCTATATGCATGGCCATTGTAAATCTGCAAAGAATAGTTTGCAAATTGATTCATTTATATAGCAGAGTAGCTGCAGCCAGATTCAATCTAATTAAATCTGGAGCCTTTTTTTTGGGGGGTCTGCCTTGTTTTATTTTCTTCTTTTTTGAGTAAATGCTATAAGTTCTGAGCAGTAGCTTCCATCCATTCTTAATACACATTTAATCTATCTGATCCTCAGTGCCTCATCTTTCCTCTTTCAATCCCAGCTCACACGCAACCTCATTGGTCTTTGTGCCTTTATGCCACAGCAATATTCGATGCTGTTAATTTCACTTGCTTTCTGGTCAAATTTAAGCCCCAGAATGCTTGGTTACATTTTTGGTAAAAGCACGCCGCTTTAAGCTATTAAGCCTGCATGTTCAAAACTGTGTGCCTGTTCAGTGCGTGTACATGTGATGAACAGAGGTCCTTTCCAAATGACAATATTTTGAAGGGTTGGGAGTGACAAACACACTGGGAGTGACTCACAATTGCCATAACGCGGTCCATCACGGCACAGATGTCAAAGGACGCAGTGTGCGTATCAGTACACCAGGTGTTTTGACAAAGCAGTCATTTTTGATGGCCTTGAATTCTTCCATAGGAAAACATGCCAGTATTGTGACAATATATTTTTGACTCTAGAACTCAGGACTTTTCACTTCCACTAAAGCAGAACTGGTGTAAGCTGATGAATATGAAAAGAATGCAATATGGGCTGAAAAGCAGTTTAAAGAATACACAAGAGTCGAATACGAGTGTAAACAGGTAAGACCCTGGATTTGGAGACGGTAAACCTTCTCAGATCAAAGACTGTTGGCAGTGTTTAAAAATAATTTTCTCCCTTTTTGAGAGCAGGTGAAAGCAGGAGTTGTTATTCTCCGTGAACCCGTTTAGGGCTTTTTTTTTTAATACCAACACTATACAGATGATCTGTTAGAGATATTTTTGTTCAAAAAATATTAATTTATACTTTGCAGGAAACCATATTAATAATGCTAATAATTGTAAATAGAAAGGGGGGGGGGCTGCAGTTTCTGCTATTTCATCTGCCAACTCCAAGTCTAAACACAACTCCCTGAAGGTCAGTCATTTGAAAATATATTATAATATAAGCCATCAAATAAAAAAATAAATAAAAAACTAAGCTAGTAACATAACGTGCTTCAAAGTTTTCGTAGGACTCTGTACAGACTTAGTGCACTCTTATTGACAGCATGGCTGAGGTGTGCAAAATTGCATCTAAATAGACCACAAGACTTCTGGAATAATGTCTTTTGGACACTCGAGAACCAGATACAGATGTTTGGCCACAATGCACAGCACCAGTACCGGAAGGCTGATGATTTGGGCTTGTTTTTCAGCCACAGACCCTGGGAACCTTGCAGTCATTGAGTCAACCATGAACTCCTCTGTACACCAAAATATTCTAGGATTAAATGTGAGCCCTCCTGTCTGACGGCTAGAGTTAGCTAGGCTAAAATGGTCATGCAACAGGCCAAGCACAGCAGGAAATCTACAACAGAGCGGCTGAAAAAGAAAAGAATCAAAGTGTTTCAAAGTCCAGATCTCAACACGATTTGCGTGCTGCAGCAGCACCATAAGAGAGCTGTGCACAAACAAATGCCCATAAATATCAATGAACTGAAGCGACATTGTAAAGAAGAATGGGCCAAAGTTTTGCCATAACAATGTGAGAAACCGATATACAGATATACAGAAAACAATAAGTTCATGTTATTGCTTCTAAAAGCAATCAAAGCATTGGTTGTTCTTGGCTTTTACAGGAAACCGTAGTGAAAACATTCATTTTCATATGACTGTACATCAACATCTTCCCCTCGCTCCTTCACATCTGAAATGCTTTTAGATGTTTCATCTAAAAGCAACTGCTTGTCACAATGGGGCTGGATTGGCTGCTGTCAAAAGACTCGGAAAATTTGTGTTGTGAATTAATAATTGTTTTAGCCTTCCTTCATGGATCGTGTGATTAGCAGCTCGTGTTAGCAGAAAGTCATGCCCCTCCCCTCAGTCCTGGCAGAATAACATTTGCTGTTCAAACATATATACTTGGCTCACCTGAGATAATTAATATCATTTATCATGGGCATCTTCAGTTACACACTGTTTACCAGCATGCAGCCAAAGCCTGGTCAAACATGGTTGGCCAATTTGCCTACCAGCAGGTTCCAAAAGGTAAACCGGTTCATATACAGTACGTATATTAACAGAGCGTTTTCCCCAGCAGCTGCTTTAGTTTATTTGAATAAGCATTTGGTGTTCATAGCAACCCATCACCAACCATCATTTAATCCTCTCTGTGAAGGCCACGATTTATTCTCATGCTGCATGTTTCTCTTTGTTTGATTGCTGTATTGCTTTTTCCTGGTAGATATACTTGTTTTTCTTTTTTTTCTTCTGTGAATCTGCTTCTTAGCCCACATCACACAGTACATATTATGACAATTCAGCTAAAATGGAAAATAGGGTTAAATATTTCAATCCCGTTTAAGAATGTCTTAAATGTGTTTGCAGTGAAACAGAGATAAATGCCAAATACTGCATTCACCTTTTTCACAAGAGCAGAAAAATTCTTTTTGAATGCTTCATGAAAAAGACAGTCTTTGATCTGACAAGATTATCCATCTTCAAATCCAGGGTCTTACCTGTTTATTCCTGTGTTTGTCTTTGGTTTCAGCTCCTGTGTTTTCTTTCCATTGCACATAACATTCTTTTTAAAGTGAAAAAAATAATTTAAAAAAAATATAGGGAAAAATATAACTATTGTAAATATGCACAGATTAGTGTGACCACTGATATTTATGAAAACTGCTTGATTTTTCTTTGGTCAGGGGAGTTGAGTTTAACCATCAGATGTGGGTTTTTTTTCCCTTGTTTGACTTTATCCCAAGCAATAAGTTCCTCTCACTCTTAAATATATATCATATCATAAATCTATCTGATCCTCTCTGCCTCCTCCTTCCTCTCTCAGCCCAAACTCACTCCCAGTATTGTGGCTTTTTGGGTAGTGAAAGATGTTTTTGTCTCAAATCACGGCATTGACAGTCAGGAGGATCTATTCACGCAGGCTATCAAGTAGTTGATGACTGGATTGTTGCTATGAAAACCAAATGTTTGCTGAGATCACTGAAAGCTAAAGTAATCCCTGAGTAATGTGTCTTTTTGTGACACACACACATTATATATATATATATATACACACACACACAGAATATGTGAGCCTACACAAACTTTCATACATATTTAAGAAATGACCAATATATATCCATCAACAATGACACCACACCATCATAGAAGCACACACACACACACACACACACCTCAGGTATTTCTTTTTATTGCAAGTGTTGTGTACTTTAGGTGTGCATCATTTGTCTTAGCCCTACTCATCATGTGCATGGCCATGATAGATACTCTTCTTGTGATAATGATAAGCTCAGGGGAGCTGAGGATTCATGCATGAACTGTAATTGCTGTCTGCCGGATTCAGAGAGGAACATAGCACTGCTGCCATAAAGAGGTTCTCTCTAGACCTGCTGCAGCAGCCTCAGCTACTGTATATTCATAAAGGAGATCTAAAACATGTTTAACTTTCAATCATATCCTTGGCTTTTTCTCAATCCCCAATCTCACAGGATATAGTGCATCCTGTGAGCTCTTTCTGTCTTTGCTTTCAGGGGAGAATGGTGCAATATGTTACACCATTGTCACATGTCACAACAATGTCCTGATGGTCTAAAATGTGGAGGAAGGGCAAGAAAATGTTTCAGGATATATCCTTAAGTCCGATGTGATACCAGCTGCTGCTCTTTAAATGGCTTACAAACTAGTAAATGTATATTCAAACAACTCAACTCCAGGTACCCATGGTTGGACCTGGAGTTGGCAGGCAAAATAGTGGAAATGTGAGTCCTTGACCAATGATTATTTTCATTGGTTAGAATACACTTCTCCCTCCTCTTATATAGGTTGATGGATACGTGTTAATTTTCAAATTTCATTAGGTGAAAACCTACGTCTTGTCATATCCCATTAGATTCCATTCAGAGCTCTGCAGCTTTTCTGTTTCATCACTTCATCACAGTGTCCCCAGACTGTGTGTGCTGTATGCTGGCTGATGGAGGTATTAATATTTACATAACAAATGCATATAAGTCTATAGGTCATACTCAAGTCAATAGGACATACTGGAAGCATGCATCAGGGGCTCAGACCCATAGTGAGGGAGTGTGGCAAATATCAGTGCTAATTTGGACTGTAAACCACATATTGCTGGCACTTTCCAGTGTTTTCAGGTAATGTGTTTGGTACCGCTGTGACGCAAGCTTTTAAATACTATGATCAGATTAACCAAGCAAGCAGTTTTCTGGTCTAAGCCAGGAATATAAAGATAGTGATTTTTTTTTTTTTCTGGTTTAGTAAATCTGATGGAAGACTTGCTAGAAACTCAATCTGGCCATCCACCGTTCCCTGATAATGGCCTTCTATCAACCATAACATTACAGAAAAAAAGTCAGAGAAGAAGTTTATGGTTGCCAACCCTTGTAAGACTTATCATTCGGTTTCAGCTGCCATGTGTAGGTAAGATAACAATTACAGAAGACTAAGAACGTAGAAAGAAGCAAACTTTGACACAGGAGTTTGTTGTCCTACATTCAGCTTTGTGTTGTCTGTAAAGCCAACTCGGATAACAGCAGACATATTTTTGATGACTGTGTATCTGTCTGACTCTGTATATGTTTATCTGTCTGTCACATCTTTGTGGAGCAATTTTGCCAAACTCTTCTAACTTCTAACTTCAAAGTTACTTCAGTTCATCAAGGTTTGTGGGCATTTGCTTATGCACAGCTGTCTTAAGGTTTGAAGAGGACTTTGGCCGGGCCATTGCAACACTTTGATTCTTTTCTGTTTTCAGCCATTCTGTTGTACATTTGCTGGTTTGCTTGGGATGATTGTTCAGTTGCATCACCCGATTTTGGTCAAACTCCAGCTGACGGACAGACTGCCTCATATTTGATTTCAGATTATTTTGGTATTCAGAGGAGTTCATGATAGATTCAGTGCCTGCAAGGTGCCCAGGTCTTCTGGCTGCAAAACAAACCCACATTTATCTATGTGTGTGTGTGTGTGTGTGTGTGTGTGTGTGTGTGTGTGTGTGTGTGTGTGTGTGTGTGTGTGTGTGTGT
>JAVDPK010001425.1:561996-573821 GCA_034780415.1 Cichlasoma orientale | reverse complement strand
TGTGTGTGTGTGTGTGTGTGTGTGTGTGTGTGTGTGTGTGTGTGTGTGTGTGTGTGTGTGTGTGTGTGTGTAAACTTAGCACATAAAGTAAGGACATTTGTGTTTGTATGATTATTTCTTTGTTGTAACAATGCTTCTTGGCAATAAATCTTATACCATTGGAAAGCCCGTTTATTTCTCCTTAAATGGAGCAAAATGCATTTGGGTTGAGCAGCAGAGTTGGGTGTGTGGGTTGCACCCATGGAAAACTTGCCAAATCTTCTCTGCTAATGCCAAACAGCTTATTCTGCTACTGACTCTTGTTTTGAGCTTCTGGTATGCCGTGTGCTGACAAGGCTTCTCATCATTGGAGGCAATCTCAATGCAGAGCGATATCAAGATGTGCTTCTGAAACCAGTGGCAATCCCATATCTCCACAGTCTGGGACCAATCTTTATCCTCCAAGATGACAACGGTCACCCCCACAGAGCGGGGTTTATCAGAGATTACCTCCAGAATTTGTAAGTGGACAGGAGGGAAGGGTCTCCATCTGTCTGTGGCAGGCAGGTTGAGGACCCCAGTGCAGGACTCGAGAGACACACTATTAAATTTAACTACAGCTTCTATTCATTTGGAAACTTGGAACAGAGCTGGATGGAAACCAATGATGACTACATGACAAGAGACAAGAAAACCCAGGGCTTAAATGCAAACACAGGATAACAAGAGGATCGGGAACAGGTGGAGACCCAGCTGGGAATAATTAAGCACGGCAAAACAAGAGGACGCAAACTGAAACATGAAGCACGCGAATCGAGGGACTAGCAAAGTAAAACAGGAAACAGGTAGGCACAGAAAGAGGGACATGGACTTGACATAAGACGGGGTGGCAGGTACACTGAAGAAAGAGTCAAACTTAAAGCAACTAGGGAACAAGAACAAGGTGTACCAAAAAATGCATGGAATAAATATAAACATAACACAAACCACAGGGCGACGAATATAAAGTCAACAGAACTAGAAAACCCAAAACTGAAAACGTTGGGTCCATGACACAATCCCACTGAACACCTTTGTGGTCAGCTTTGGCATGCTGTTCATGCCAGAGTGACCAAAATAAAAACATTGGCTTACTTGCAACAAAAGCTGGTTGAAGAATGGGATCCCATTCTACAGCAATGTGGGACCAAACTGGTGAAAAGCATGAGAACGAGGTGCCAGGGAGTTTATAGTTCTTCCACATGATACTGAGGCCCCTGTTTGTTAAACGAATGAATCGTTAAATTGCCAACATGTCTTGTTTCTTCAGACTTCAATCTTCCAATCTAATAAATAGCTCAAAACAAGAGTCAGTAGCAGAATAAGCTGTTTGGCATTGGCGGAGAAGATCTGGCAAGTTTTTCATGGGTGCAACCAACATACACAAAACTGCTGCTCAACCCACAAATGCTTTTTCTTTACAAATGTGGCACCATTTAAGGAGAAATAAACGGGCTTTTCAACAGTATAAGATTTATCGCCAAGAAGCATTGTTACACCAAAGAAATAATTGACCAAACACAAAATTTAATGTAAATGATGCCTGCTTTTATGTACCATAGCATGTGTCAAGTAAAGGCATACCAAATTTAAAACAAAAAACAAAAAACTCTCCTTTGGAATGTTACTAATCCCTGTATATTAATAAGATTCATGGCAGTTGATTTGGCCCTGATGCAGCCAAGAAGAAAGAGAATCCTTGTGTACATGACTCCATCAGGTACAATCACAACATCCCTGATAACACATAGTCCACTCAGAAGAGGGTGCTCATGTGCGTTAATCTATATTCTTAGCTTGTTCTCTTCCTCAAGGTAGCAACATCTGCTAGACCACCTTTGTCCTCTTGACGTGACTGATCTGGACAGAGAACATAGGCACAGGTTTTTAGGTAGGGGTGGGGCGTTTCAGTTGCTTTTGCTTTCCACTTAATTTTAAACACTCCAAAAGAAATGTTACCTACATCTATCTGTCTTGGACCTTTTTGAAAGAACATGTAGCAAACACCTGCTCAGTAAATGCATACATGTTCCGTACACATGGTGGGATATTCTGGTCAAAGGACCGTATATCCCAGTAAAGGTTCAGCACTCACTGAATAGAACTTACATATGTATCCACGTCTTTGAGAAATTCCATTGTACACCAATTTGTGCTCATGCACTGAAATAATTTTTGGCTCCCAGTGTTGTGTATTGACGAAACTTCACTGGACAGGATAAGTGGTGTCTTATTATGATAATGTGACTTTGTCTGCTTGATTGACCTCTGCTTATAATATTGAATAATTGATAGGCATATTTGCAACTTATGTCAAATTTAACGTGCTCCATTTAGTCCAGTTAAGAATCATACAAGGCCTGGAGCCTTTGCTTATATTTTTAAACTGATTTACAAAAAAATGACAACACTCAAATGCTCCTTTTCTGCAGCTTAGATACTTCATGTTTTCAAGGTCTTGATTCCAACCATTTTATTTTCTTTTAAATATTTGATATAGATGTATTTT
The DNA here is from genome assembly GCA_034780415.1 of Cichlasoma orientale. Lineage (NCBI taxonomy): Eukaryota > Metazoa > Chordata > Actinopteri > Cichliformes > Cichlidae > Cichlasoma > Cichlasoma orientale. The sequence goes on along the minus strand of JAVDPK010001425.1, from coordinate 571,294 downwards.
TAAAATACTGCTTAACTAATTCTAGTTTCTCTCTATAAATAAACAGTAAATAAAAGTACATTTTCATATTAGTAAATACTAAATATGCTTTTACTATGAAGAGACTAATAACCTGCTGTGCAGCCGTGGATCCCTTTATTTTACACCATTAAAACAGAGAGTGATTTTTGAATTTGGAAACCACACAAATGTAATTATCAGCCTAGTAGGATAGAAAATCAGCAGGATTCTGCACCTCGAGAGCTGCAATTGAAAACCACAGATCTCATATGGCAGCATGGCACTCAGAACGACAGCAAGCGCATCACATAATCAAAGGAATGTGGCAAAAACCAGGCGGCTCGTGCATTTTTAAGGGCTGGTGACCCTGCAAGCTGCAAAACGGATCAACTACAGAGATAATAAAACTTAACTTATGCTTCTTTCAAGAAACCAGTGTAAATGAATTAATTGGTTATAATTCAATAAATTGGCCAATTAATGAGTTTCCAGCAAAGTATTTCCATTAGGGAAAAGTTCAGAATGGTAATAGACATGTTTTGTCTGAGATGATTGACATCACTCTCAGCTGTAGTTGGGAGTTGTTAATCTTTTTTTTAGCAAGAAAACTCGAGTCTGTGTGTAACAGTTTGCCTGGCTCGCTTAAAAGTTCGACAATGCAGCACCTCTAAAGCTTACTAATTAATACACTGTATCACATTTTACCAGCTGCACCAACGTGGCTGGTATTGTTTTAACCTTGTGTGTGTGTGTGTGTGTGTGAGTGCGTGTTTGTGCGTGTGTGTGTGTGTGTGTGTGTGTGTGTGTGTGCGTATGTGTGTGTGCATGCATGTGTGTGTGAGAGAGAGGCAGAGAAAGTTGGCCAAATGTATCCTGGAGAGACCTGCAAAGATATTTTTGAGAACTTTGGTAGATGTTAATGTTCCCGTCTACAGTATGTGGACAGACCTTTTCAATATTAGAACATAACAGCAATGCAAAATATTAAAATGAATCCGCTGTCGTGCTGTTCAAGGAATTATATCAAAGCCATGAATGGTGTGATCTGGTGGCAAGATACATTCAAAGTGTTTAATCTGAAGACAAACCTAAGTTTGTATTTTATTTTATTTATTTATTTTTTGTTTATGACTGTACTGTATTTGCTGACATCAGCAGCTGAGCACGTCAAACCATGTCCATTGATAAAAATGTGGGCTGCAGATGTAAACAAAAAAAGGAGACTCTGGTCTAACAGCTTCCTGTAATGTTAGTAATACACGAGTATGAATAATACTGCAGTGAAAAAAGAACAAGAGCCGAATGCTGAAGGTTTTGTGGATAAGAAAGTGGTTATGAAGAGGTGGTAACATGGTTATCTGTTCTTCAGAGAGAATTGAAGGTTAGACATTACCCGTCAGTAATAGCTGTGATATGTTAAGTTAAGCAGAGACATCATATATTTTAGGAGAATAATAGGAGCATTCACACCACAGCAGAGATAGTGATTGAAGCTTAACTTCAACAGGGGGAAAAAGTTTTAAAAATAACTTAGTTTGGGGGAAAGTCAGGAAACTTTTTAAACTTTTTTTTAAATCACATTGACTGATGATTTTATACATGTAGGGTCCACTGAAATTAAAGTTAATGAAGCTAATTCTTCAAAATAACTGTCCAGATTGGTGCCTGGAGGCATTTGAAGATGGCTGCCCAGTGGCAAGACTTGCTTTAAAAGGGTCTTTGACGTTACCCTCTGGGCTAGAATATTTACAGTTGCCTGGCAACACCGGAAGCTACTTGTGTTTATCCAACATATTGAAAGTTTTTACTCCATCTCCGCACTGACGTGGCTAAACGACCTTTGTAAGCAGAGAAATTTGAGACGTGATCTGTTAACACCTCATATTAGAATAAATTTGGGCAGAACATCAGTGAAGACCGAGGTTCTGGATCAGATTTCTCATTGGACTTTTGGCAGTCAGTGAATAAGAGCTAGAATGGCTCAAAGCTCCTGCATTCCAAAACCAGTATTAGTCAGTTTCATTACTGTGAAAGGTACGCTCAGTTCAATCAAATCCAGTTTTATTTATATAGCATCAAATCACAACAGCAGTCGCCTCAAGGTCCTTTATATTGTAATGTGAAAACCCTTCAACAGACACTGGCTGAGCAGTTAAACAGGTTCATCTAATAAACTGCTCATTAATGCAAATATCTAATCAGCTAATCGCATTGCAGCAAGCCATTGCATTTAGATATGTCGACATGACCTGCTGATGTTCAAACTGAGCAAGAGAATGGGGAAGAAAGGTGATTTAAGTGACTTATAACATGGCAGACGGGCTGAGTATTTCAGAAACTGCTGATATACTGGAATTTTCCCACACAACCATTTCTAGGGTTTGCAGAGAACGGACTGAAAAAGAGAAAATATCCAGCAAGCAGCAGTTCTCTGAGCAAAAATGCCTTCTTGTTGTCAGAGGTCAGAGGAAAATGCCCAGACTGCTTCAAGCTCAAAGGAAGGTAGCAGTACTTCAAACGACCACTCGTTACAACCAAGGTATGCAGAAGAGCATCTCCGAACACACAATACATAGAACACTGAAGCAGATGGGCTACAGCAGCAGAAGACCGCACAGAGTGCCACTCTTGTCAGCTAATAACAGGAAACTGAGGCTACAATTTTCACAAATTCACGATGAGTTTTAATTTCTGCTGTGACATTCAATTAATGGTTCAGATTGGTGGTGGTGGGATGTAGCGGCACACTGTGGGGTCCTTAGCACTAACAAAGTATCATTTAAATGCAACATCTTACCTGAGCGTTGTCGCTGACCATGTAAACCCCATTATATCCACAGTGTAAAATGAATTCTGATGGCTGCTTCCAGCAGGATAAAGCACCAGGTTACAAAACTCAAATCATCTCAAAATGGTTTGAACTTGGCCTCCACAGTCACAGATCTCAATCCAATAGAGCACCTTTGGGATATTGCGAAATGGGAGATTCACATCATCAATGTGCAGCAGACAAATGGACCAGAATCTCTGAGGAATGTTTCCAGCCCCTTGCTGAATCGATGCCATCAGGATATTAAGATAGCTCTGAAGGCAAAAGAAGGTCCAACCCAGCACCAGCAAAGTGTACCATACCTAAAAAAAAGTGTCCAAAACACCAAACTTAAAAACTACAGAGGATAATTGAAGATTGCTGAAGTTGAATTATTTGGATTAAACATGCTTAACTCTGCCATGCGAATCATTTTCTTTATTAATTTACTGTTACTGCAGCCTTTACTCCACGGCCTCTTCCTTTCAATTCTACTTCAGTTATTGACTTCCCACATTTCTGCAAGAAACCGACATGAAGCTGTTGAATAAAAAAGTTTGAAGAGCAGCAACATAAATACATGCGGCGAGTCGACTGGTTGGCGTGTACGAGGGCACGTCTGTGATAACACTGTCTGGTGGCTGCACCGTATTCTGAGCTCCCAGTGTTTTCATCTCTGCCTCTTGAACAAGACTCTGTCCCTGGGAGCAACTGACACCAAAAGCTCACGTCTGATGTTTCACAAAGCTGAGAATGTTAATCTATCAAAACACTCTTATCCCACCAATTTTTTTCCCCCACTATTTGAAAAATCTGACAAATAAATGGCATAAAATATTGTTTACATCACAACTCAATGTTAATTTAAAAAAGAAAAACGTAAATATAAAGTGTACTTTCTGCATTAATAATGTAAACATCTCTCGTGGTGGTGTGTGGTGAGTGGTGTCTCTCTCAAGATAATATTCAGACAGTAATGCCTTACAACAGCGGGGTGATGTGATCAAGAAAGATGGCTGCTTGGTTGAGACGTTTAACATTTTTTATTCACAGTACAAGATGTTGTCCCAGATATGACAAAAAGTTTTCAGTGATTTAACAGCTGAATCACGCACAGATCCTTACTCTAATTTAAAAAACCAAAACACAGTGTGAGCAGCAAAAGATTGAGAGAAATTTGATGCCACAGAAAAAGTAACGACAGAAGGCCTTTAGCCTTTCAGTTTCACATACAGCCAGTGACCGTGTTTGGGATTTTTCTTATATTAATTTGTGACAGTTTTGCAGAGGTGAAACAAATATAAGCAGCTGTCATAAACACTTAATTGTTTATTCATGCATTTTGAGCTTAATCACGGTCATGACAGTTCCTGTCAATATCCGTTCACCTAAATTACAAAAAACAGCCTTCAGCCGGAGTATTTGTCCAGGTTTTAATATATCCTTCTCCGAAATAAAATGAAGATGAATGAAAACGTAAATGAATGAAAAATGTGGTGCACAAACCGCTCGTGAGCAGAGTCGGCCTCCCTGTGGGGCCTATGTAGGCATAATTCTGCTGAGGAGCCCCCCTAAGTGACCCATGAGTCATTTAAATCATTTGCCGTTGCCACACAATCACACCTGACACCAGTGCTCCGATCAATCCTTCCTGCTTTAAAACTGCTTGCTCCATCTGTCGGTCTAAGAGGAATCAGAGAGCATAAACTAGCAGCATTTACCAAATAAAATGTTTTCAGTGGTGTGTTAAGATAACTGAATATTAACTTTAAATGTTTAATACTGGCTTGACCGACTACTTAATAGTATTTCCTGCAAGATGAGCATTTATATTATTCATGTTGCCCCGCTGATCAATATTTCAAATTAACAATTTAATCAATACTAAATGTCAGTCCAGGGGTTTCCATCTTGTATTAGTCGATTATCCCTACAGAGTCTGTCTTCCCAATAAAAAACAAAAAACAAAACATACAAACAAAAAAAAAAGTCTATTGCCGTGGAAATTATGAATCATGTCCACTGGGAGCAATGAAAAAAATCATAGAGAAGTACACAGTGGAATACAAAAAATACACTATTGACTGCTCCATGTTCAAGATTGTTTTTGATTCATAACTGAGTCTCTCTCTCTCTCTCTCTCTCTCTCTCTCTCCCTCTCTCTCTCTCTCTCTCTCTCTCTCTCTCTCTCTGCCTTAAATTGAACATTTTGCTGCTGTTGTTTTCTTTTTGCTTATTATCTGGTCATCGTTTGGCCACGCGTGTGGGGAACTTGTTATTAAACAGTTTCAATTTATAAATCCAACAATTAAAGAATACTGTTGTAATTCAGAGTTGTGTTTCTGGCTGGGTCCCAGTTTTTTTTTTATTTACTTCACAAGTTCACCAGCTAGGGGCTTGTATCTGCTGTTTGGTGCAGAAGCAAACAAGTAGCCTGTTAGAGTGCTTTTGTCATTTTAAATTAAAATATTAAAACATGTCCCTTTTGAGCATTTGATGAAAGGATTGAACATTGTGTTTTTTGTTGTCTCAATGGACTACATACCACTTAATAAAAAGAAGAAGGTATGACAATGTTTTTCTGATCTCCGAATTTAATTTCTGCTAAATACTTTGCTCAGTTGATGTACACAATTTTGTCTAATTTTTGTCTATAAACTGTATATAAAAGAAAAGTGCAGTGCAGAAGCCCCTCAAACCTTCCTTATAATACCCAACAGGGGGCAGCTCCCCTGTTGCAAAAGGAAGCCCAGTCATATAGAAATAACCCTTCTGCTCATATAATCTATGACCGCAGTAAACACTTTTCTAATAAGATTATGGTCTCAGTTGTAGCTTCGGGTTTTACTGAACACATGAACAATTTGGAAAATTTATGGTCTCCACTTGCGTTAAAAGGGATGATAAAACAGGGTATGCATCATGAAATGGTTGCCTTGTGTTTGACAAGCCATTACCATATGAGCTTGTAAAAATCCACCCCTCACTCATCAGGTTTGGTCCCAAAACGCCAAGCCGGCAACAGCCAAAACGCTCCGTTTGAGGTTTCAAGACGGGACTTCAGTCGTAATGGGTGATGCCATGTCCAACTTTTGTATACAGTCTACGGTGAAAACAACACCAATCATGGGTGGTAATTAAACTCTTCCCTTTCCAGAGTCCGGCACCTTTTCTTGTTACATCAACCATCCTCACTCTGCCGTGGTGGACTCATCTTCCTGTAGCTACTTGACATTTCTTTGCTGACACCACACTTTGCTGCAGTTCAACCCTCCTCACTATCAGCATCAAGGCCTTGTCTGTTGTTAAGAAGGAGGAGGAGGAGGGAAGAGGGTGGGCCTTTAAAGCCCTTCTGATTTACAGCGTCACCTCCTTGTGACTGTGGCTCCAGGTGACAGAGCCAGCTTCAAACCTTCAAACATGCTGCTTGCTATGCTTGTTAAATGAATTTTATAGTTCTTCTCACTCTTAATTTTGAGTGTCTTTCCTGACTGAGTTACAGAAAACGTTATCACCAGATTCCATTTCCAAAAAGTGTAAAACCCTGTGGAACACGGAGCACAAGCTGAACGCTTTTAAGCGGTATGGTACACAAAGAGCTGAAATGCAGAGCCTGGGGAGCTTCAAGGAGACATGGTCAGCTTATGAGTTGAACCCCCCCCCCCCAACACACACACACACACACACACACACACACACACACAAAGGTGCTAATGTTAAAAAGAAAAAGAAAGAAAGAAAAAGACCAAATCTGACATTCAGAGGTTTTGATCATAAAATATTGCTGTGCTGCTACAGCTGTTTGGCTCGGCCACAGCAGGCGCAAACAAACAGTCAGGTTGGGAAACATGCTGCTTTTTATCTGGGTTGCTCAGTTTGTATTGAGATTGTTTCAGCTCCTCTTATTACACATGCACACTGCCTTTGAAAATTAGAGGAGGAGATTAAAGTTAAATATTTACAACATTAAAGAAATTGCTTTCCGAGCGGGGGAAAAAAATTACAGTTTTCAGAAGAACAGAATGCATAAGGCTCTTAAAGAAACAGTTTGTCCTCTGGTAAGTAACCTGTCAGCTCTGTAGCAGAAATGTTATTGAAATAATCACAGTGAATATGCTGTATGTGTTTGGTAAAAATTAAATGGACCACCTAAGCTTATGTACTGGATCACACACGGCTAACTTGGTGTTAAACACCCCTCAGTTCTTTATATTTTGCTAGGAAAATGGGAAATATGTGCACTGATTTATTCAAACATGTCCAAATGTATGTAAGCATACATGGGAAAAGGTACATAAGGCAAAAACAGAGTTTGTACAATTCTAACAAGCTTGAAAGTCATATTTGGAATTTGGTATGACCGCCTTTATTCTTCAACACAGCCTGAACTCTCTTAGCCAACCTGTCCTGTAATCTCTATAAACAGACTTCAGGAATAGTTTTCCAAGCTCTTCTTTGGATGTTTTCTGCCTTTTGTTCTGCTTTCTGTCAAGATGATCCCACAGTGCTTCGATAACATTGAGGTCTGTGCTCTGGGGAGGCCAATCCATGACTGACAGTGCCCAACTGTGTGTTTTTCTATCCATTTAGACCAGCTTTTACTGTTTTGGCAGTGTGTTTGGGATCAGCGTCATGCTGAAAAATGCAGCGGTTGCCAGTCAGATGCTTCCCAGATAGTATTACACGGTGGATCAAAATCTGACAGAACTTTTCTGTGATCACAGTTCCATCAATTTTGACAAGATCTCAACACCACTGGTTGAAATGCACCACGACAGAGCCCCCATCATATTTTACAGATAGCTGTAGACACTCACTGATGTACCTCTCGCCAAACCTCATCCGTGCATATTGATGACACTGAACCAAAAATACATTCACCGCTCCACAAGACCTGTTGCCGCTGATTTTCAGTCCAGTTCTTGTGTAATCTGGCATTTGGCAACCTTTAAAGGACACACTGCACACCCCAGATATTCCAAGTTGCCAATCACCTTCTTGGCGCTACTATTTTATACTTATGAAACTGTGTTATTTTTGTTGATTCAGCTAAAGAAATGGTAACAAATTATGTCATCCAGGTCATGGTAACATTAAGTATTTGAAAAAAAAAGGCAGCTGGACTTCTTGGTTCGTGTAGATGTTTCATCTCTCATCGAAAAGGCTTCTTCAGTTCTGACATTTTTTATTCAACTAATTCAGAATGAAAGTGCTGCAGTGAATTTATGACCAGAAACTTTGGTTGGCTTTAAATAGAAAAGCCAGACCACCATCATCACTGTTGGGCCTCCTGCCCTTTAAAACCAAAGCAAGCATCCAGGGAATACTTCTGCTTTGCCTGCATTATTATTATTATTTTCTTTTAAATGTGTTTACTCCTTTTCTAAGTGGGCACGTCCCAAAAGTGGGCTTTTTCTCTGAGCACTACTTTTGCATTAATTATTGTTTCAACACTGATACAGGGAAGGGAGCGTGAACAAGTGCAAGAGATAGAGGGAGAGAAAAGATACTGACAAGGGGAAAGGAGGAAAAGAATTATCATGGAGACAGAGAGCGAGACAAAGAGAGAGAGTGAGGGGGCAATAACAAGTGTGTGTGTGTGTGTGTGTGTGTGTGTGTGTGTGTGTGTGTGTGTGTGTGTGTGTGTGTGTGTGCACTTGTCTCTATATCGTTGCGTGGACCGACCCCTGACAAACAACCAACGTTGTGCTGCTGCACGACATTGTGTGGACCATTTGCCCGGTCCACGCAAAACTAATGCTTAGGATAGCCTCCTTTAGTCCCAAAGAAGGTGCTGTGTAAATTTCAGAAAAAGTCCTCATTAAGATAGTAAAGTCAGAAAAGTGTGTGAAATTTAGTGCTCTGGAGTGCCCCCTGAAGTATACACTCTGCTACTACACGCAAAAATACTAGAGAAGGTATCCGATTTTCTGATTGGCTAATACAGGGGAATTTTGCGATTGGCTCTTTTTGGTCATGTGACAGCATGACTGGGGTGATGCCCAGGAATGCATTCAGAACCAATGACAGGGAGTTCATTTTAACTGGAAAAGAAACAAAATGGTGGTTGTATTCAATTCTCATTTCAGAAAATTTAGTTTAATGTATTATTCAGTTTAAATATACAGTAAAAAGAAATGTATATGAACATTGCTTATGTAAGTATTGCTTATTCCACTATTACAAGTAGTACTACTGCAAATACTACTACAAATATTACTACAAGAAATATCACATAATGGCACTAATATTACATTTTCTTTAAAAAAAAAAAAAGTAAAATAGGAACACTTAAAGATACTGGCACACTGTAATAAAAAAAATCAAATACTGTTTTGCTATAGTAAGAAAAGCTTCTAGCTTTAGTGCTGAACTACTGGGCTGGTCTGATTTTTCTGTGCACCTATGCATCCAGGGGCTGAAAATATAAGCTTGCTTCTCTTTGTCTAGATTTAAGAAAGATGCCAAAAGCTCAAGCAAATTTCAGTT
>JAVDPK010001425.1:510580-547981 GCA_034780415.1 Cichlasoma orientale | reverse complement strand
CCCCCCCCCCCCCCCGCCCAGTGTCACTTTGATGGGAATTCAGAAAGGTTGCCACTGGAGCCTGGCCTAGGGTGAGGTAATTGGGGAAAATATATATTTTAGGATATTGTATAATAACTTTTGCTGTTTTGTGCATTCAAAGCCCATTTCAGTTGACATTTAGTGTGCACATTTGAGAGTAACTTCGGCAAACTACCTCCAGTCAGGAAATTGTTGAGCCCCAGGGATACTGGAGCACAGAACCTGTTTCTTAATTGATATTTATGGCCTTCAATTGCATTTTCATCAGGAGCAAATTGTGTTGAAGCATTAGTTGCTGCACAAAACAAAAGAAATTGCAGTCTGCTCCAGTTTTCTTAAAGCTACAAGTACCCATTTCCTGCATACTTAACTAAGACCACAATTCCACTGAGTGAACACAGTAAACAGGAGTAAAATAACAGGAATAATACTAAAAATTAGCCTCAAAGTCAAGGTTTAGCTGTTGCAAGAAATGTTTTAATTAAGTGCAAACCTAATAAAGGCAGTATTAAATTTGGTGTCTTTTAAATTTAGCCATTTAGTTTTGGCATTGTGCAATCTGATTTTTTTTTCCAAGTCAACAAAAACTACATTTTAATCTAGTTATAGTTGCTGCAACTTTTAACATTTGTTTGTCGCGCTCATTTTAAGGATCATGAAGATTGTTTATCGAGTACCTAGGAAATGTTTTCTAGATTCTCCTTACTGAATTGGCAAACCATTCAGAAACTGGGGTAATTCATGTGTTCACTAAAATATATATTTTGGGGTAGCAGAATAAGTAGTAACATCATCATCAATCATTTGCTATATATTGATTTAATTCCAGAGGTACCCACTGATCCTTTAAGAATATTTTGCAGTAAAACTGTTCATCTGTTTATCTTTGAATTTAGTTTTTATTTGTTGTCAAGAAGTGCAATGCATTATTGTGTGGTTCTCATTTTCAAGGTTACTTTTGATTTTTGCTTTAGACTTGTAGTAGTCATTAATGGATAATTTTCTCTTAGTATTTGTTTACAAAATTAACATCAAGTAAAAGCTAAAGGGTGAAATATACTTGAGAGCCCGTTGCAGAGGTTATGAGAGCCCATCTGAACAAAGTCGAATCGTCTCTCTTCTGGCTTTCAAGGGAATTTGCACAGAATCTGATATTTCCTGAAGCGATGTCACTTGTTGCCTGGAGACATCAGTTCAAACAGACTCCTTCTACTGCTCTTCATACTTAATGCTAAATAGGTGGTGGGGACAAACATGAGCCTAATGTCAGTGTTGGTGTTGCTGCGCTGTGCTGGTTTTGTTCAAATCTCCAAGATGTTAAATCTACTGCAAGATATGAAATCTCTAAAACCCTCTGGCTCTGATTGGTCACGCTCCACTGAGAAGAAGGAGCCTTGCTACTAGAAAGTTGTAGCTTACCGCAAATCTCAGATAAAATCTGATCTGCAAGAGAACAGATTTAATACCAACCTGTGGCAGCTGTATTTTACTCAGATAAAGGTTGTAACTTCATGATTTTCTACATGTGATTTTTATGCTTTAATACTGGTGTAAAGGCATGTACATTATATATTCTTTTATCATTTCTTTGTAATAATTATCATAGGTATTTTTACATATGCCTCAGTGTACATCTTATACACGGAACTAATGGAGGCCTAGTGGATGCCGGCAGGTAACACCCCTTTTAAATACTGATTAATCAAACTGTGTTGAGAGTAAACATCTCTCTTCCTAAAGCCTCTCATGGGAACCTTGCACACATGTCCACTGGGTTTTTATTACTATTCTGTCTGTGCAGAAATCTATGCTGAACTATTGTGTGCTAATTAAAGACGCTATCGTGCGGAGGCATCTATGAGCCCAATGGCACAGTATTGTGGCTGCATAGCTTCTCTTTTTTTGTTTGTTTGTTTTTACTTAGGGTGGGGAGGGGGTGTTGTTTCCTCTCGCTCTCTTTTTTTTTTTTTATTGTTTTTAGGGGCACATGCACATGAAATCCCAAATTAAGTTTTAGTGATATGACATTGTGAGGTTGCCCTGGGGGTTTACAAGAGAGCCAATGTTCCAGTGGGATTATTATTTAGAGAAAACTGATGGCTCCATGTAGTGCAATGGGTGCTTGGAGAGTTCACAAAGTAGTGAAAGTGGCACCGAATCCTTTGCTCGGAGGGCTCTAGAGATTTATTTATAAAATATATATTTTTAGTTGAGTTTATCTTCACTCATTCTCATGTACTCTCAGGCCTCATTTACTTCTACCCCCCCAACCTGCTGCTCTGTATTTTCTTGGCTCATTCACAGAAAAGCCTTATTCATGAAATTTGTGATTCTTTATTTCTGTTTGCTATTTTACGATCTAATTAAACAAAGTTTAATCCTTCACTGAGTTTGTTTGCCTGTCTGGGTCATAGTGGGATATATTAAAAAAAAAAAATGAAAAAGTACTGCTTTGGATTATTTTTCTTTTACCAGTCACAAAACTCATTATACACAGGAGAAGGTTGGGAGAGATACTGAAACCAGATAAATTACTTCAAAGAAAATCTGTAACTCGCATCTCTCAAGATGCAGATTAATGATTTCTTGACATTTTGTATTATTCTGATAACACACATACTCAAAGAGGGTATGTGCACTCCCAATGGCCACAAGGCAGTTGTCATTAGAACACAGCCATTAGTACTGTGAAATGGTGTGCTGTAATATATACACTTATTCATGTTTACAGGAGCTATTGACCAGGTTACCTAATTTATTTCCACTCATGTTTCAGTAAATGTAATGGAATACATATTGGGCTATGTACCACAGGCCTTTAAGGTGGCAGTAATTAAACCATTACTATAAAAGCTATCACTTGACCCGGCTGTCTTGAAAGAGTAGTTGTAAAACAGCTAACTGATCATCAGAAGATGTGGTTTATTTGAAGAGTTGTAGTCATCACAGTACAGAAACAGCTTTAGAAAAGGTTATAAATAATCTTCTTATGGCCTCTGACAATGGACTCATCTTTGCGCTTGTCCTGCTAGACCTCAGTGCAGCGTTCGTTACTGTTGACCATAATACTTTATCACAGAGGTTAGAGCATGCTGTAGCTATTACTGTGCTGCTGTGGATTGAATCATATCTATCTAAAGGATTCCAATTTGTTCATGTAAATGGGGAATCTTCTTCACACACTAAGGTTCCACAGGATTCCATGCCAGGGCCAGTTCTATTTACATTATACATGCTTCTATTAGGCAGTATTATGAGAAGGCATTGCATCAATTCCACTGCTATGCAGATGATACCCAACTTCATCTATCCATGAAGCCAGATGACACGAACTAATTAGTTAAACTGTAGGAATGTTTTAAAAGTAAAAGGATGACCTCTAATTTCCTGCTTTTAAATTCAGAAAAAACTAAGGTTATTGTATTCAGGCCTAAAAATTTTAGTATCTGGTTAGACACCATGTTTCTTACTCTGGATGGCATTACCTTGGCCTCCAGTAACACTGTGAGGAATCTTGCAGTGTTTTTGAGCAGGACGTCTTTCAGTGCACATATTAAACAAATATATATGACTGCCTTTTTGTATTTGCACAATATTTCTAAAATTAGAAATATCCAGTCTCAGAGTGATGCTGGAAAACTAGTTTATGCATTTATTACTTCTAGGCTGGACTGTTGTAATTCATTATTATCAGGTTGTCCTTAAAGCTCCCTCAAAAGCCTTCATTTGATCCAAAATGCTGCAGCGAGAGTACTGACAGGGACTAGAAAGAGCATATTTCTCCCATATTGGCTTCTCTTCTTTGGCTCCCTGTTAAATCCAGAATGGCTTCCCCTCCCCGAGGATTTTTTCCTTCCCACTGTCGCCAAGTGCTTGCTGATAGGAGGTCATCTAATTGTTGAGGTTTTCTCTTTATTATTGTAGAGTCTTAACCTTACAATAAAGCAGCTTGAGGCAACTGTTGTTGTGATTTGGTGCTATATAGATAAAATTGAATTTAATTGAATATTGTAAATTGAGTTTTACATCAAACTATGAATTTGACTGCTCTATTCCTATTGTAATTTCTCCAAGGAAGACATGGCAAGAACTGCTAAACACTACAAATATAAAACAGCATTGATATAGAAATTGTACTACAAGAGTAAATCAAATCAAATGGTTAAATGTAATTTTCACAGAGGTTAAAAGTTACCTGCCAGTGCTGAAGTATACCACAGTTGCATTTTGCAGTTTGTGGTGTCAGCTCATGTATGACATTGGATGTTTGTTGCCCATTTTAGCATGAAATTGTCACTGTGCTGTATGACAACCCCTAAGTTGTGGAATAATGATGCATACTATTTTTTGCATGCCATTTTCCACACAGTGGAGGGATTTCCTACTGTTTTTAGTTTACACCAGTAGGTTAGTACAGAGAAAGAACAAGAGTTTTACTGTACAAAAATGATATATTCTGTAGCTAGTAATGAACAATTATATGATTAATTTAACATCTTTTTAATTCCAATAATGTATCACTAAATCATTGAGGACAATTTACATAGTAAGATCATAACCTTGCAGTATTGTAGAAGGAAACCCAATGATCCTTCCATGAGTAAGCAATTGATAACTGTGGAGTAAAAACTCCCATTTAACAAGACGAAACCTGTAACAGCACCAAACTCAGAGAATACTTTTTTTTTTTCTTTTTTGCCTTAACCTGCTGGGGTGAGAGGGAAAAAAAGGTTGATCATTAAGAGACAGCAGACACTGAGCAGGCTGTTGGGGCCAGTAACCTCAGACGAGACATGTGCAGCTCTGGAACCAGAGATACCTGCAGAAAGGTACAAGAAGAAAGAGGAAAGAGAGGAAAGGGCAAAAACTACAGGAGAGAGAATATCACAAAGTTAATTACATGTACGGTAAAATTGAAGCAAAAAATGTGGAGAGTTACAGCAAAGAGAGGAGAGGAGAAATGCTTAGAACATTATGGGAGGTCCCCCTAGCAGCCTGAGCCTATAACAATATTACTAAAGGATGGCACAGGGATTACAAAAGTACAGCTTAGATGTACCAAGTAGTACTTTTTCAGCATTACTGTGATACAGGATGTGCCCAATTTTGACAGCACTACATAGCTGAAGGCTGGTAGTTGTAGAGACTTTAGTTATTAGTGAGTTAAGAACATGCAGTCAGGTCCCTTAGTATTTAGACAATAAGACTTTTTTTTTTCTAATTTTGCCTCCATTCATCACAAACGATTTTAAACAGTTCAATCAAGCTGTGATTGAAATGCAGACTTTCAGCTTTAATTTAAGGGCTTTAACAAAGGTAATTCATGAACTTACAGACACCCTGTATTTTTGCATCATTTATATATTTTCCTTATTATCATTATAGTATCTATTTACCTTTAATGACGTCTGTCCATCTGTCCATCCACAATGTTCTGGAAATCAAAAATCTCAAAACACAAGTTACAAAGTTACACTTCCTACCTAATGCCCTAATGTGATACATTTGTTTTGGTATTCACATCATTTGCCTCCAGTCATTTTATAAACCTTGTCCAAAGTCAAACAGTAACTTCTTATTCATGTGGCAGAAACAGGGAGTGGGAAGAGAGGGTTTTACTCTATTTTTGATTTGTGAAAACTGATTTTTAAGTTTAGGCCTTGAAAGTAGGACATTTTTTGAAAGGTTAGTGCAGCATCCAGTAAAAACTGCTTCGCTAATACACACATCGAGCCAGTCACGGTCCTTGCAGTGGCAGTAGTATGTACAGTTAGGTCCATACGTTTTCAAACACTGACATGTTAATTTAGTTGTTTACCATAAATAAAGTTAGTAAGAAATGCAGAGAATACAAACATTGCATTAACTCCTGAAAACTCGCATTCGTTTTTATACAGTGTCCTCAATTTTCTAGCCTTAAATAGAACTGGATACATAATAAACATGTAAAATTATCACCACTGTTGCCATAGCATGAGCAAGCCTTTGTTTTCAGGCTTGCTCATGCATTCCTTTTTTTCCCCCATCAGATTGTACCCAAACTGTTGATCCTAATGTTCTTGCAACTCTGGTGGATTTGTTTTGTTTTTGCTGCCTAAGGATGACCTTTTTCGCTTGCATTTTGAAATGAAGTTTGACTGCAATTTGTGGTTTCATAGCCACAGCTTTCAAATCAAATGCCATACTTGGAATACCTGTCTCCAGACCTTTTACCTGCTTACTTAATGAAGAAGTAAAATGACTAGCTCACACCTGTTCATGAAGCAGCTTTTGAGTTAATTGCCCAATTACATTTAGGATCCTGAACACAGGAAGCTGTTCCTCAATCATTAATGCACATATTTTAACCCTTTAAATTAAATTAAAGTCTGCACTTTCAGCCTACATTTATCAAATAATTGTAAAGTTGAATAGTTTGGGTAAACAGTTAAAATAGCCAAACTCTTTTAGTATTCAGAAATATAACTAACTTTGTGTGTACAGGACATGTAATGGTTATGTTTTAAATGCTGTGGGTGGCCATTGCACAATCACAATTTTAAAAAAAGCAATCATAAGAAAACAGATGGGTGAAGCTGTTTTTCTGTATGTTTAGTAATGAACGAGAGGGCTTGTTCTTGTTAAGCCTGTTTAGTAACTTCACTTTGATGAAAAAGCATGCTTTCAAAAGTCTCTAAAATCTTATCAAGAATGTAAAAAGACATGTCAACAATAAATAATGTCTTAAAAGATGCTTTAAATCTGTAAGATAAAGTTCCAAAAGTAACAGAAAGAAACCTGATGTTTTCCTCACTGTTAATTGTCAAATGTGAAGCTGCAACCCTGAACATGACAGCAGACAATGGAGGGGATAAAAGCATTTGAAAGCAGCTTCCTTGTGAGATATGATTGTACCTTGAGCATAACTGAGAGGGAGACTAGTACGGATCCCTGGGCCAAGAATGTGTCACTTGACATATAGTGTCATCAGAATGTGTTAGGACAATGACACATATTTAAACATGCTGGCTTTGTACTGCAGCAGAATCTGAAATCAACCAAGTCTGTAATGTTAAAGGGTTGGCTTTCAGCATTAATTTAAAAGGTATGTTAATGTAATTTGAGTGGTGTAGACTTGCCTTGGTTGTCTTGCTGTATATCCCAAAAAAATTTAGGGCAATGTTTAAAAAAAAAGAAGCACCAAAATCTAAGGAGCAGCTTAAAAACTTGGACAGTCACTGCATTTACTTGGCAGCTGAGACTTCCATTGAAGTTTCTTTAGTTCTACTTGGAGAGCCTCAGCAGCAGATTGCAGTTGTGCTAAAGTCACGTTGATCGGCTGTACAAGGTCCTATATTACAATACAAGACCTTGTCATCAGCGTAGATGCAGTACTACATGTACCGTGACAGTGTGTGTGACAGGATAAAATGATGAATTCAGGATTGCTTGAATTGGGTAAAAAGCTTGAGTTCTGAACTACTATAACCTAACCGTATTGTAAATAATGCACAGAGCTATTTGGCAGGACAAA
The DNA here is from genome assembly GCA_034780415.1 of Cichlasoma orientale. Classification (NCBI taxonomy): domain Eukaryota; kingdom Metazoa; phylum Chordata; class Actinopteri; order Cichliformes; family Cichlidae; genus Cichlasoma; species Cichlasoma orientale. The sequence continues at coordinate 540,447 of JAVDPK010001425.1, read as the reverse complement.
TGCCATGTGGGCTAATCTTGACAAGACTCGTGGGTCATGTCATGTAAATTTGATTCTTTATGACATGATATAAAGATGATTCTTAAAGACACTTCAATGAGTCTCAGTTTTGAAGAAACCAGAAAGCCAGTGTTGGGCTGCAGCATGATAATTCATTTACACAATTGCAGAAGTGATTTAATAAAAAAAAAAGTTGGTATTAAGAAACATTATGTTTATCAAATTTGAATTTTGAACTCCTGTTCTAATTTTGACAATGATAAGAAAAGAACACAGTGCTCCCCTGGTGCTGATATATAATCCTTCCTTGAACACTTGCAGGAACAGATAACTTTAAAGTTGAGATATTTTTGATACAATAGATTTCATATTTAGATCTTTTTCAATGCATGCATAAAGCTTTTGTTGCAGGAACCCAAAGAACAAGCTGCTGAATTATTCTTTTCCTGGTAAATCAGTCATAATACTTCTGATTCCTTTTTGTTTGACAGCATTTTATATGTCCATGTCATATTTGAAAATAAATCTTAAATATAAGGTGCTTGTTCAAATCCTTACATTTTTCTCTTTCTCTCTTTATCATATTCTGTTATAGGTCCATTGCTGTGTGATGGACGACTGACACACCTCCTCTTTCCTTTGCTCCTGCTCTTACGGGCTCCCCTGTTATTCAGTTTTGGTGAGAGAACCTGCCCCAATAGCTGTCGATGTGAGGGAAAAACTGTTCATTGTGATTCATCTGGATTTTTAGATGTTCCAGAAAACATCTCAGTAGGCTGCCAGGGCCTTTCCCTGCGCTACAATGAACTGCATACACTGCTACCATATCAGTTTGCTCACCTCAGCCAGCTTCTCTGGATCTACTTAGACCACAATCAGGTTTCAGTTGTTGACAGTCGAGCGTTCCAGGGGGTCCGCAGGCTTAAAGAGCTGATACTGAGCTCCAACAGGATTACGTCCCTACACAATTCAACATTTCATGGAATTCCCAATCTTCGAAGTCTGGACTTGTCTTACAACAAATTAGAAATCCTACAGCCAGGTCAATTCCATGGCTTACGAAAACTACAAAACCTTCACCTACGCTCCAATGGGCTCTCCAACATCCCAATTCGAGCATTTCTGGAGTGTCGAAGTTTGGAGTTTCTGGATTTGGGTTACAATCGAATCAAGGCTCTTACCCGCACAACCTTTTTGGGGCTACAGAAGTTGATGGAGTTGCATCTGGAGCATAACCAGTTCTCACGGATCAACTTTTTTTTGTTTCCACGCTTAGCCAATCTAAGATCACTTTATTTGCAGTGGAATCGAATAAGGGTGGTCAACCAGGGTCTACCATGGACATGGTATACACTGCAGAAACTTGATCTGTCTGGAAATGAAATTCAGACCCTGGACCCAGCTGTGTTTCACTGCTTGCCCAACCTTCAAGTTCTAAACCTGGAATCCAACAAACTGTCCAATGTGTCTCAGGAGGCAGTGTCAGCATGGATCTCACTGACCTCAATAAGTCTTGCTGGCAACATTTGGGATTGTGGAACTGGGATATGTCCACTTGTTGCTTGGCTGAGGAATTTTCGGGGTAGTAAAGACACCACAATGATATGCAGCAGCCCAAAGTATCTTCAGGGAGAAAAAGTCATGGAAGCCACAAGGAACCATGGTATTTGTGAGGAAACTGATTACATTCTGACCGAAACACCTTCACCAACATCAGAGCTAATTTCTGAAGCCACTGCCGAACCAACCTATGCCCCAACAAGTGGGGTTCCACCCATGCCACCAACCAATACCTTTGGTCCTCTTCCACCATTTAGACCTCGACCCATTCCTCATCCTACTTTTCCCGGGCATATGAGCAAAGACCCCAGAGACTCAGTGGTTCGCCCTCGACCCACTCACATTCCACCTCCAGAGATAGAGCACATGACTCTGCACAAAGTGGTTGTGGGCAGCGTAGCACTCTTCTTCACCATGTCGTTAATCTTGACAATTTTCTATGTTTTGTGGCGGCGGTACCCAGGTGCAACCAGGCTGCTGCAGCAGCGATCCATGGTGGGACGAAAGCGTCGCAAAAAGAGTCCAGAGCCAGAACAAAACCTCAGCTCCCAGCTCCAAGAGTATTACATGAGCTACAATCCTGCTGCAACACCAGAAGCATTGGAGGTGCTAGGCAATGGCACTGGTTCCTGCACTTGCACAATTTCTGGCTCCAGGGAGTGTGAGGTATGATCGATCGCATCAGCCTAAAAATAAAAACTCAAAATCAAAATACAAGACCCAACAGAGAGGTAAATCCTTTATCAAGTATGTCCTATAAAAAAAAAAAAACACTAATCACAATTAAGCACCCTTAACTCTTCATTCAAAGCACGCTTGACTTCAAATGTTAGATGTCTCCAATTATTCCAGTTTTTTATTTTGAAATTGACTCTATAAAGTGGAAAATACAAAACAAATCTGATCCAGGAGAAGAAATCTACATCATAGTTTCAGAGGACTGCATTAACACAATAATGCATACATGAATTTTTTTTTTTTTGTTCTCTGAATTTTATTGGTTGTGGCTTTAATTACCATTCTTTTGCTTGGTTTTTATCTCTGTATCAGTTGTTATCTAGATGATCTTTTCAAAGCTACCCCTTTGAAAATGTTCTTCATGGTATATAGACTTGAAAGCACAGAGAATAATTGGAAACTGTCTAACTAATTTGTAGACACTACTCCACATTAGCATTGCATGGCTTAGATGTTTTTAAAGCATTTTTTTTTTGGGGGGGGGGGGGTCTGTGTGTGTGTGTGTGTGTGTGTGTGTGTGTGTGTGTGTGTGTGTGTGTGGACTAATGCATAAATGTGTGGCTATAAAACTTAATTTTCTAATAAAAATGCCAGATTTACTCCATTCAACATCTATTAACAAACAGCAAATGTGCTGTTTTTAGGTAGAAATTTGCTAGTTTTGGTGTCACATTACAAAGTGAGTATAGTTACTCTATAATAAAGATAAAGTTAGAATATATTACTCATCAGTTAAGCATCTATTATAGATGTCTAAGGTTGATGCACTGAGTGTGTCTGGCAAACTGCATGCCTCCTCACTAGAGGAGATTTATGTTAATCTGCACAGAGGGGAGGCACTCCGGTAATCCCAAAGCTTATGATATGGCTTAGATGTGGATGCCTCTGCTTTGGTAAGGAGTGAAACTGTTGTAATTACAATTACCAATGTGAAAACTTTAATTTCTGGCCAAAATTCTACCTTCAAAATGATTGCACACCTGTGCAGGTGCACGCATAGGTTTGAGATAGTTTAAATTAATTAAAATACTTAAAACATTTTTGGTTAAATATTTTATTTTAAAAATGTTGATATATTGAATTAAACTGAAGGGAAAAAATGAGGCATTGGAGGGTATAATACATCAAATTTTAACTTTTCCTCTAGTTCTCCTAAATCGTATTCAAGCTTTGCAGCTTTTAATGTAAAAGACGCTCCCCACTCAAAATTTTTTATTTTAAAATCCAAAATCTTAGCTATTTTTTCATTTTAAAAGTTATAGTATATACAGTTACAGTACATTAAGCAAATGTCAGTAAGAAAGAAAGATCCTTTTTTCCTTCCTTGTTGGTGAAGTCAGCATTACTGCAGCGGGGGAGGTCGAATGAATTAAAGCAAGTCAACCAAATCACCTAATCAAATCAGTCTGTGCCATATACTCTAAATCGTAACTCACTTGATATTGACAGTGGAGCAGTTCCAGCTTTCAACGTTTTACATCAACTGTAAAATTGTTTTCAACCTCCTACTTGCAGTTATGGGATTATTTTATTGCAATTTTCCTCATGGCGTGTGTTTAGAAGGACAGGTCAGCAGTTACTATGAGGCTGGTTTGCTTTCATGATACACCCTAACATACTACACTATTGTAGAGCTGTTGTGTTTTCACAGCATTATGATTAAATGGATAACGTACAGGCAATCCTAAACAGCAACGATAAAGACTGATTTCAAGGGCTTTCAAGGCTAAAATGCAGTGTCTGTTAAACTGACTTGTATGCATTTGTATACAGACTGAACAAATTGTGCATGTTTTTTTTTTTTATGAGCAGCTAATCAAGCAGTCTATGACTGTGACTGCAAGGATGAATGAAGGAGCACTTCAAAAAGGTGCAGTCCGGTGGTTAAGGGGTGAAACTAATGTCAAATCCAAAGCCAATTAGGATGCTATTCATCCAAAGGGTTATGACTTCTTTCAGAAATTCTGCACTTCCCCTTCGGTGCTTATTCAGTTTCAATTACAAGATGTAATGTATTTTGATTTATTCTTGCAAAAGCTTGTAATGTTTTGTGCAGTGAGCCACAGCTTGAATGAGTGTTTGCCACTGAACTTTACTGGCACCCCTAAACTAGGCCAATTGACTCATAAAAGAAACATACCTTTGCTTTTGTAAATATCGTTTACTTACTTAATATGCTTGTTAAACATTGCTTACCCTGCTTTAACACCGACCACGCGGCAGGCATTTATGCTGAGCAAAGGACATTATGTTAAATGGCCAAATCTTTAGGCAGGTTTTGTTAGTGGAGTTTAATTCTGATCCTTAACAGGACAAACTCCGTGGTGTATAACCAGTAGCTTTGAAAAGCAGGCTAAGATTATTACATTTTTACTGTAGAGAATAATGTGGGAAAAGATAACGTGCAAACTCAGTTAACCAAGTTCTGTTTCACTTTCAAAATCCTACTTGTTGGCTTTTAGATTACAAAACAAACAAAAAAAACTATTAGATTTATTTAAATTCCAAGTTCTCTTTTAAAGAACGTAACGGAAATGTATACTTCATTTGAAAAGATTAAGAGATCCATGTTTGTGCAGTGTCTTGCGCTGTGTTAGTCACCAATACACAGCTTGACTCCAGTTTGATACAAACAAAAGCAGTGCTCTGATTCTCTCTTCTAACTGCAAATATTTCTGTAGCAATCAGTGTCAGTGTAAGTATTGTTTCTCTTCACATAACCATAATCCAAATCTCATCATCTCAAAAACGATCTTTCCTTTTCAACATCACTGACGGTGTCTACAGTAGTTTGCTTGGGGGCGTTCTACACTGTTGCTTATTTCAGCCGTTTAATAATTGAGAAGCTGGTGTCAGCCTGGTTTAGTTTGATGAAAGTGCCATCTTGCTGGTCGGCGCAGCTGGCTGTGCCTTTCATTACGGCTGTGTGCAGCGCCAGCAGTCCCTTTTGGATGGCGATGGGGAGGAACAAAAGCTTGCACAACACATTTACTCCGGTGTGGCTAGAATTCGGCGAGGTATTCTGACTGACACGGAACGGCATCAGAGCCCAGCAGGAGACAAGTCTGTGTCTCTTTTACTTACATCCTAAAGATTTTGAGGCAAGAAACTCAACATTTAAAAGGCTGAGTAACTCCAGAGAATTTTTTTTCCCCATAGGTTGAGGTTAGATGCAGGTATGCATAGAGTTTGCTGAGATCACCAAAGTACATTCAGTAATGCGCCTTGTACAGAATGCAAATATGAGCAGGTCTCTCATGTAGGAGTTGTGGAAAATTTACAGCTGTGGGAAAAACAGCTTTGAGAAGTGGTCCCAAAATGACAGCAAGCGTTACCACAAATACAACATAAATACGGTTTATGTAAAGGAAGCTCATACGTGCAGGTATAATCTCATGCTTTTATTGCATCTGGTTATTATTCATTGTTTATGTATCTAAATGGTGATGTTTATGAATCTTCAAAATAGTTACTGACAAATTCTTAACTTTAATTTATGTAATATCATTACATTAGTAGGCTGCAGGAAGTTAAAGCATGAATGAGTGACTCTTTTAAAGACTAGAATGATAATGTTTGCTTTCAGATTAATCACATTTGGTTGGCAACACCACAACTACGCAATGTTTCAATGCCGAAGAATCAGCTTGGAAGGCAGGAAGCATGTCTGTTAATGCCATATTGTAGATGGGTTCAGGTCATTTGAAATATTAAAAAAGTCTAGGCTGTTGTGACTTTATTGAATATGTCTGGGAATGGGAATGAAATTGGATAGTCTGAAATGTACTCAATGTTATAACATTTAAATATTTATATTTCTAAAATGATTTGCAGCAATGGAATCCCTTTGAAATGATCAATTATATGATGGCCAATTTATACATTACTGTAATTACCTAAAATGACAAAAGTCAGTGTCATTAAAAAAATATATAATTTCACTGTTAGCAATATAACACTATTTACTAAAATTTCATTAACGATCAATTTGCCATTTATTGACAAATGTTATAAAGTGATATTGTGAAAGGTCAATCATACATACTTTGACATACATTCATCAGAAGAAAATGAATAAAAATACAGATACTGATAGCAATATGTCACTTTAAAATATGCAGATATTTATCATTAGTAGAGTATGATTGCAGTGTGACCATTAGGTTACAGCTCTATGGTTATAATACAGAACCACACAGTTTTAAGTCATTCCGTTTTGGTTAAATTAATTTCCAGATTTTGCACAGTTGATAATTCTGATATTTCTGAGATATAATAACAGTCTTTATGAACAGGTACATAAACTGGGTCATCATGTCTGATGGTTTAAAAAAATAAAAAAATAAATAATTCATAGTGTTGTTGTTTGTGATATTTTTTGCTGCATTTCAAGTGTGACCTTTTAAAGACTTTGATGTTCAAACCATAAACTTCAAGTTGGGCTTTTTTGGTCATCTTCTTACATGTTGACAGATTATGAAATAGCCCAAATGGTTATACAGTACATACCTATATAACTGTGAAAATGAGAAACACTAGAAATGCATAACTTAATCTTAAGAGGCCATTATTTGTAAATAGATGTAATTATTTTAATCTTGTACAGTATTGGTGCTGTGTGTGTGTGTGTGTGTGTGTGTGTGTGTGTGTTGTGTGTTAATCAGCAAAATGCAGCATGTGTACCTTTTGTAAGAACCAGTGAGTGGGGGAAAAAAAGTTAGTTTGGGGTAAAGAGTCACAAAAACAGTCTAAGAAATCAGCGCGAGTTGATTGAGAGTTGATCGTCCCATATGAGAAACCGAAAAAGTAGATTTGGCAGTTCATTCTCTCATTGGTTTTTCCTCAAGCGATCCCTGCTTCTGGGAGATACAGTGCCAGAACCCTACCCCCACCCTTTACCTCAAGACAGCTTTGAAGAGAGAAGGATGTCACACAGCCAGTCCCAGCGCACACTTTGCATGTCCCCTGGCTAATTTCCCCTCCAGTCCCGTTCCACTTGACAGGCGTTTTTCCAAAAACCATTTAGAAGAACACTTTCATTTTCCGCTCTCTCTCCCCTTTACCTCATCAGCTCTAAGGAACCATTAAGAGCTTAAGTGCAAGCAGGCATACACTATGGAGAAAGATGTCAATGAATATACAGTGAGCCTCACACCCCTGATTCCCATTCAGTCATTTGCTCTTTAACATCCCCCCCCTGCCCCAAATTCTCCCTTGCAGGCACTAAAAGAGCTTTTAATATGTGCATCATGAAATCCTCTCTGGTCTTAAATTATTAAATTCATCATTTCTGTGATCAAGCAAGATAGAGTTTAAAGTGACTAAATTATTAAGAGGTTTTTTGTGGTTTATAGTAAGCTTTCTGCCTATTTTCTGCTGTTTTTAAACTTCCTTTGTCTTATGCTCAAGAGTGAGCGAGATCATGCTGCTCCTGTCAGCCAATAACTGAAGCGCTTTTAATGGAAACAGGGCTAATGAGGGAGAAATATATGTTTCTGGCTGCTTGGCCCAAGTATTTTTCCAGTTGACGGAACAGAGAAAAGCTGCAAAACATCTTACTTATCATTTAAAATGGCGGACGGTTGGAACAGCTAGTTGTATGACAATGCCAGGAAGACCCTTGGTGAGAAGTATTTTCACTTCTTCCTCTTAACCCTCTCAGAGGGGCAATTTCATGCCCTCTTCCCTCGATTGCTGGGTTATCCTCAAAAGAACTCCCAGCAAGGTTATGCTAGATGATGATGCATGTACTAAAATGTTGTAGACGTGGCTCTGCACCCTAGATACTCTCTCCTGTCTCACATCGAGAAATCCAGTCATACATGCTCAACACAAACCCCGGTGAGTGGTGTATTCTTAGCAGCATCTGGAGCCTGGTTTGGCCCTGAAGCTAAGACAAATAAGGATCTTCTGTTTTACTGGATATCACACCAAAAACAGAGAGGAGATTCTATAGAATATTTTTTTTTAACAGTTTTTAGACTGAAAAGGGGGAAACAGCTCAGTGGCACCTTATATAAAAGATCCACCCCCACGTTTGCCCTAAATTGAATTTTCTAATCTGCTACCTGCCCCCTTCCTCCCCCTTCTTCTTGCCGTTGGCTTTGGCAGCCACTGTATACTTCATCCTCAGATAACAGTAGCATCAACCCACCCACATTCACTTGTTCTGACAAAAACACACAAACATCTTGTTTTGCCACAGTCTTAATAACTACAAAGCTGGCACATGCACATACACTTATTAAAATGTGCAGATACAGAAATGAGAATAAGGATGTATCATCGCATTCACTTCAGAGTCAGTTCTAAAAAAAAAAAATTAACACACCTACCTAGACACGCTGACACAGGTAAATTGTATAGTAATTGTGTAATAGAATACTAAAAAGAACTGTTAAATAATTCAGCTTTTAAGTGACAATTAAAAAAAAATAACTCGCAGCAAAGATTTCCAGCCATTCTCGAACTGCAGTAGTCTGTAACAGCTATACTTAGCATATTAAACCCCTGCACCACCAGCTTATGCAATACGTGACCCTCTTTCACGTGTCAAGTATGTAAGCGAGTAAGTGAGTAATTTTTGTTAGTTTTTTAATAATTTGCCCTGCAGGGCTGGAAAAAAATAACACTCATGCGCCTTTACGTGAGTTTCAAATCAGTACTGTCTTAAGCTGACTCAATCAACAGCTCAAAATAAGCAGCTGGTAACTTATTCCTGTCAACGGCACCCGCAAAACCCAAAAAGCATTTTTTTTTTAAACAAAACTGACTTCTTAAACATTTTAATAATACTTAAAATTAACTCACACGGTATGAAATTAACCTAAAAAATGAATACTTTGTATTGACTTTCCATTTGCCCGCAGCGCTAGTCTTGCAGAATACACAAATTCATCTCCAGCTTCCTCCTTCATCCTGCATCCATTTAACACAAGTAAATGGGTGCAAAAGGGTGTGGAAGATGTTGCCCTAAAGCTAGAGAAGCTGTGAGATTCTTGTGTGATTAGCTAAGTAGCTGATCAACAACCCACACAAGAGGCCGGCCCTGCTTTTTATTTCTGGCACTCTCCGGAGTTGGTAACCAGAAACTTTTAGCCACTCTTTGAAGAAACCAAAGTCTAGTGAAAAGGAGTTTAAAGTTAAGTAGTAAAGCTGAGCTGTGGGATGAAGTGTGTTTGCTTTCATGAATCAGTTGGGTTGCTTCCTCCTGTATTTGAGGTGGTTTTCCCTGCAGCATTGTGTGGTTGAACAAAATTCCAGCAATAAACTAACATGCAAATGCCAAGATGGAGATACCCATGTGGTTTGTTGATTCTTCATATGAGGTTTAGCAGATCACATCTATTCAAGCAGAGAATTGTGAAGTGCAGCCAAGGTTTTTTTTTTTTTTTTTTTTTTCTACCAGTGTGGTGAGGAGTGGTTGCAGAACAGAATCTTCATGCACATTAGTGAGTTCAGCTAAATGTTGATACCAGTGTGGAAAGGCCATCATTCTCATTCACAGGGGTGTCAAATACTAACATTTTAAAGCCAGTAGCATCAGAGTGACATGAACAGTGTCCTCGGTGTCTTGATCAGTCTGATCCCTGTACTACAAAGTGAGTTCAGCATGCCCGGGGTACCTTTCTGTTATCTGGATTTACTTACTCTAACACAAGAAGTCAGGATAAGATGTCACACAAAACTGGCTATCAGCTTGATGAGTTAACCCAGGGGTTCCCCCATGTTGAGGTGGTGTTGGCAACACTGGACCAATAACAATTATGGATGAGTCTACTAGCAGCTCATTTTACAAAGGAAGATAAATGGGGAAAATCTAAAGAGGTTAAACACATAATATAGACCGAAAGCAACACAGCTGCTGCAGACAAAGCGTTGACAAAGTATTGTCAAGGATGACTCTTCAAGGTAACACACTACAAGGAAAAACATAACCATGAGGGAGCATGCAACAAAGGACAAATGGAGACTGAGGTAATAAATACAACACAGGATAACGAGAAGATGGGAAACATGTGGGAACACAGCTGGGACTAACTAACAATGACTAGGGAGGAAGTTAAACGACATACACGATACAGGGAAGAACAGCAAGAGAGCCACAACTGAATAGACGCAAAATACAAAATAAAAACGCAGAGACTAAGACTGAGCTAAACACAGAACACAAGGGAGTCGGGAATAAACAGGGATCCAAGGAACAAACTAACCTGACACCAAGAACAGGACTAGACCTAAAAATAAAACCTGAAAAGGTAAATAATACAGAAGCATAATCAAAACTAGAAAAAAAGGCCCTGGGCTGTATTAATTGTGTCTAAGAATTTAAATTTTGTCCTGATTAACAGGGAAACATGAAGACATTAGGCACTATTGGGAAAAAATTTTGATCTTCCTACTCTCCACGCACAGAAGTCAGAGGGATCTTCTGAGAATGGTGACGTTATATTTTCAGAGACTTTATTAGTCTGCAGGCAGTCATTTGAAACCTGTTTATCTCTAATCTAGAACATGACCTGCTCTGGAGCAAGCCAGGGTCACAGCATAAGTTACCATGGCAATGTGCCCCAGTAAGAAGACCACTGTCGAAATACAGAAAACCCAGAGTTAACCTTGAAGTAACCCAGATGAGACAAAGGTTATAGTACTGGCTTCTCATTAGCTGAGAAACCCGTCACTTGCTGCCTACTGTAGGAAATTGAGTTTTTAACTCGCTGCTGTCCGAAATTGCTGCAGCCAGTGCAGTAAACACTAATGCTGAAGGATATTGCCTGCATACAATATCTTTGTGATACCTTTGAGGGCAGTACTTGGCACCTGGGGATAAGTATGCTTTCCAGTGACGATGCTAAACGTACTAACATTTAAAAGCTTCTCTGTGCAACTGCTTATAGCTGCAGTTATTCATTAGCATGAAACAGAAAATGCGGTTATTGCTAATTAGAATGCCATTGGTTTGGGATGTAGTTGTTCATGAGTTGTCCCCTGATGACAGTACAAGAGATGCTAAGGGATCACCATTAAATTGCAATTCATCCTGAACAGAACATTAATTTCCATTTTTCTTACAAACAAAAAAGTTCAGACTGGTGCTGCTAGAGGAAAAGGCAGAGGACAAAGCCAGCAGGCTATATTTTCTCGGGATTATCAGTGCCTATTCAAATTTTCATATTGAGCCATTAAATAAATGGTGAAATATTTCAGTCTGGACCAAAGTAGCACACCAACCGACCACTACAAGGGCTAAATAGTTTGAAGAGCAGATTTCTTTCTTTTTTTCATGATGATCCTCACAATGAATCTTTACTCATTAGCTGGAGCCCTGTAGTGTAGCATTCTAATTCTGCAGGGAACGAGCATCCACAACTATCATCCCATTTGTCTTATTAAAAGTCCCCTTGTAGCACCTTTGATTCCTCATTGCCGTTTTATTGCCAACTGTGAAGCAACTGAGTTTAGAAAATGTGAGAAAATAAAGGCTGAAGGAAGTCAGCTGGAATGAAAATATGGAACAAGGAGGCACCATGCCATTTGTGTTATTTATATCATTAAGAGGTTGGTGGCTAATGTGCAGCCAGGCAGGAAATTCCATAAAATCACCTCTATGCAGGGAGAGCATGGCTGTAGTTCCTTAAGGGGGTTTATAGCAATGACCAGTCTACTCTAACTATTAAGGATTGAGGCAACGCTGTCACTCCTAAACAGACTGTACCTTATGAACCTTGAAACTGTGTAAAGGTAGGGCCTACTCATAAAAAACAACAACAAAAAAACCCCAACAACAAATGCTTCATTCTTCTCTTCAAAAGGCAGGATTCTCAGTCTGAGGTTTCATAACTGACAAGCCTTGTGTACTTCAGTGTCATTTTGGTCCCCAAGGCCTGTTCGGTAAAAGCATTCTTAACCAATTCAAACAATTTTTACACTAGTGTCAGTAGTGTCACAAATTCTCACACTAAGTGCAACTTTATTGTTGTATTCTTTTATCTATTTTATATTGCTTATATAATGAGAATTGAATATTACTGCAATTCTTCGTGCAGAACTGGTTTTTTTTTCATTTTTTTCTCTTTTGTTTAGTTTATATTTTATTTGTGGGGAACACATATTTTTAAATGGCTCCCTATAGGCACAGTATTAATTTGCCAGAATCTGAGAATATCCACAGCCACCCACGGAAAGCATCACCTTTGTAGACCAGAGCAATTTTGCCTGAAGTTCCTTTTCCATTTCAAGTGACCCCTGTTAGTTTAAAAAGTTTACATGAAGTTTACCTATAGCCTCAATCTCACACACTTCTTACATTTATGATTGATGCCTTGTGTTTGCTATGAATAATGGCTGTATGGTTACTGTTTGTAATAAATCCAGTTATATTTTAATAAGAAGTTATCACTAATTGATCTTGCATATTATCTGAAGTCATCCTCTGTAAACAAAGCAATCCCAATGCTTAGTGTACCCTACCTTTGGGCTCAGTGATGACTTTACTTGGATGATTGGTTCAATGGACCTTTTAATTCTTAATGGCAGCAGGATACCTGAAAAATTCCTCAGAGACTTTGGTCCATCTTAACACGCACTTGCTACAGGTTTGACATGTTGTGCTTTTAGAGATGCTCTTCTGCATACCTTGGTTGTAACAAGTGCTTATTTGATTTACTATTGCCCCCCATCAGCTGTCTGGCCAATTTCCTCTGGCAGCAACAAGGCATTTTCACCCAAAGAACTGCAGTTCATTGGATATTTCTCTTTTTCGAACACATAAGGAATCATCCAATAAACTTAAACGTATTAAACGAAAATATGTTTTACATTTTAGATTCTTCAAAGTCGGCACCTTTTGCTGTGATTACAGCTTTACATGCTCTTGACATTCTCTCAGTCATCTTCATGAGGTAATCGCCTGAAATGGTTTTCCAACAGTCTTGAAGGAGTTCCCAGAGGTCTCAAGCACATGTTGGTTGCTTTACCTTCACACTGCGGTCCAACTCATCCCTAACCGTCTCAATTTGGTTTAGATCAGGCAATTGTGGAAGCCAGGTCATCTAATGGAACACTCCATCACCTTTTTCTTGGTCCAATAGCCCTTACATAGTCTGGAGGAGTGTTTGGGGTCATTTTCCTGTTGAAAAACTAATGATGGTCCCACTCACCACAAACTAGATGGGATGGCATGTAGCTGCAGAATGCTGTGGTAGCCATGCAGGTTAAGTGTGCCTTGGATTTTGAATAAATCGCCAACAGTGTCACCAGCCCATACCATCACACTTCCCCCTCCATACTTCATGGTGGGAACTACACATGTAGGAACCATCGGCTCACCTTTCCTGCATCTTACAAAGACATGGCTTTTGGAACCAAAAATCTCAAATTTGGACTCATCAGACCAAAGGACAGATTTCCACTGATCTAATGTCCATTCCCTGTGTTCCTTGGCCCAAGCCATTCTCTTCCTCTTGTTGTTCTTCCTTAGAAGTGGCTTCTTTGCAGCAATTTGACCATAAAGTCCAGATTCATGCAGTCTTCTCTGAACAGTTGATGTTGAAATGTGTGTACTTGAACTCTGTGAAGCATTTAGGTGGGCTCTTATCTGGGGCGCAGTTAACTTGTGGTTTCTGAGGCTGGTAACTCTTGGTCTTCTTTTACCATGGCAGTCCTGATGAGAGCCAGTTTCATCATAACGTTTGATGGTCTTTGCGACTGAACTTGATACTTTCAGAGTTCTTGAAATTTTTCAGATTGAATGATTCTTCTATTCTTAATGATGGACTGTCATTTTTCTTTACTTAGTTGAGTAGTTCTCGCCATAATATGGATTAGAACATTACTCAAATAGGGCTATTTACTGTATACCAACTCTACCTCGTCACAACACAACAGATGGTCTCAAACACATTTCGAGGGCAAGAAATTCAAGAAATCAACTCTTGACAAGGCACAGCTGTTAAGTGAAAGCCGTTCCAGGTGACTGCCTCATAAAGCTGACTGAGAAAATGCCAAGATGTGCAAAGCTGTCATCTAAGCAAGAGGTGCCTACTTTGAAGAATCTAAAATATAAAACATATTCTGGCTTGTTTAACACATTTTTTGTTTACTAAATTATTCCATATGTATTTCTTCATAGTTTTGATGACTTTACTATTCATCAAAAAGGTGATGGAGTGTTGCGTCAGATGACCTGGCCTCCGCAGTCACCTGATCTAAAACCAGCTGAGATGGTTTGGGATGACCACAGAGTGAAGGCAAAGCAGCCAACACGTGCTCAGCACCTCTGGGAACTCCTTTAAGACTGTTGGAAAACTATTTCAGGCGATTACCTCATGAAGCTGATTGAGAGAATGTCAAGAGCGTGCAAAGCTGTAATCACAGCAAAAGGTGCCTACTTTGAAGGCTCTAAAATCTAAAACATATTTTGGCTTGTTTAACACTTAAGTTTATTACATGATTCCCTATGTGTTCCTTCATAGTCTGTATGACCTCAGTATTAATTTACAATGTTGGAAAAACATTGGGGGGGCTTATAAATGATTTATAAATTGTTGGCAAACATGGACAATAATTATAAAAAATTCAAACTATGTTGCTTTTGTTAAAGGGCACTAATTTACACTTCATCAGGCTTAGAACACTTTTGTTTTGTGTGTTATGTTTTATTTTCTGTTAATCCTGAACATTAAGTTTGTGACAACTTTTATTCTCTTTTGTAAGTAAACTGTCTGTACAATCCCCGGTTAATCCCTGGTTTCTGCTCCCGGATGCAAGACTTCCCATTTTTACTAGTTGGAACTGGGTGCCAATTTTTTTTTGTAGAAGAATATGAAAATTTTGTTTCATATCCTGGTTCATGATATAATACACATTCAAATTTCTGTTAAATGTCACATTGAGGTTGTCATCTATTAACTGCTGAATATGACACTGTCACTAGTAGTTGCACTCGGTGTGCTAATTGCACTTTTGCACCCTCTGGCAAGTGTCAACAGCCACTTCAGTGGAAAAAAGGGGAAGAAAAACGATATCTCCTGTAGCTCTTTGGCAGTTCTTCAGGATAAAATCCTATTATGTCAGTCGCAAGTGATTTGGAACATGTGAGCATGATTTGCATAAAAAACACAAAGAAATAAAGACAACAATTACATCTTAATGAATTAACTAAGGCAAAAATACTAACCCGGTGGTTAAAAAATAGCACATTAACAAATTCCTACTATATTTAGATGTATTTACATTTCTGTAGCATGCCTTCACTGTTAGAGAGATCTTCTGTGTTTAACAAATTTTATCTTGTCATGTGTCATGCTCTCAAGCGAGGAAAGTAATGGTGGATAATTATGTTTAACTTGTAAATGGTGCATCCATTTTTGCGACACCGAGATAAAAAAAAAAAGATATATCATCAAATTATGTAGAGAGTTTCTTGTCAGACCAATACGAAATGATAAGCAGGCTTTTTGATCGAAAGGTCAGAATCATTTTAGATTTGGAGGAGGAAGAGTGCATGAGCAACGCTTTCCCCCCTCTTACAGCAAGTGCCAAAAATATAACTGAATGAGACACCATTTACTCAGAGCCTGCTCCCATGTAATTTTATATTCTGCACTATCACGTTCAAATGCAAATGCATACACAATATGGGAGAAAATTGTTTTTTTTTTTTCTTTTCAGAGTGGAAGGGTTACATGAATGAGAATAGATCCAGCTTGTTCTCTGAAATAGGAGTGAATGGGGATAAATTTGACATTTTGGCCCCATTACGCTAGTCATTTTAACCAAATTGTATGGGTGATGGAATAAAAATGAGATTTTCTTACACTTGCAGTATATTTACAATGAGCCACGTATGGTGTATGAATCTCAAAACACAAGTCAGAGATCACAAGACATTGCAGTCAGTCTTAAATCCATGGCAGCGATGTTCCCAAAGCTGTTTACTCTTTACAGCATTAACAATTTAGCGAACAACCACTGCGGTAACTTGTATTCAGAATGAGACCATTTTTATCCACATCACAGGATCCCGTGCTTGTCCCTTCCTCAGGGTTGTAGTAGATCCCCTGATCCATGACTGACAATAGTTCAGTGGACCTCTCATGTCACTGTATATTACTGGAGCTTTTTTCTGTTGCGTGAATCACACTGATTTTTGTCTGTTTTTCAGTAAAGTTCACATGTGTGTCTTGGAGAAATCGATGCTTTAACATCACACTAGAATGTGTCTCAAACAAGCTCAAACAATTTCAGTATATACTGAGGGGAAAATACAATTTAAACCTCCCAGCACTTAATCTCCAACTTACCTCGTCTCAAACGCATCTTCACTTTATTTATAACCGTGCTTCTTAGAAATGGAATCGCTTTCCTATCTGCCTCAAAAGCACAAAGTGGTGCTATATGGGTGTTAATAACTGATAACCTGAGCTGATTTAAAGTCCTGTCAAAGTTTTTGGTTTTTAATAATTTACCTTTTTTTCCCTATAAATTCCCAAAGTGAACCTAATTAACAGCCTCTGTTTTCCCCATTACAAATCAACATCTTTCAGTTGAAGTCTTGTGACGAGTTCTGTCAATCTGCTATTGTTTAACAAGGGAAAAGTTTGGAGGAAAAACTAGACCAGCACATGGCCCAAAACATACTGTACCACTTTGTGTCTCAGACATAGTGATGGCTCTGTTACGACTTGGACACATGCGGCTGCTAATGGAACTGGCCCACTGGCCTTTTTTGATGTAAATTCATTATGTTGCCAATTGCAGCAAGACAGTGAATGGCAGGGGTATATGCTAAGATTCAGCATAAAATTCACTGAATAATTTTCATCATTTAGAAGACCACTGATGCTAAATATGAATTCAGAGTAACCAAAGAGCTTCTCAAGACGATAAAGTAGAAATCTTTGACTAGTAATAATTTTTTTATTTTTTTTCCTGACTGAGATGCATTCCGCTTGCAGAAGCATAAACCCAAGGCGGAGGGATCCTACACCAAGCAATAGCTGAAGGTGGCTGCACTGAAAGCACCATCATTTTAAAGTGCTGATGTCTGGTAGTCTAAGATGTCAGGCAGCTGTAGAGTCTGAAAGATTTTCCATTATTTTTTAAATATAATTTGACGTTATGTGTCGCCGTCCAATTACTTTTTGAACTCCTAAACTTCGGGCATTATGCGTTAAAAGGGCCCCCAAACATTTTTTTTTTTCTATATTGAAAACTACTCAAATTAAAGCAGAGACTTGACACTTGAAAGGGCACTTCGTTTTTTATGTCAAAATTAATTTGCCGACACACAGAGCCTGAATAGCAAAGTGTACAGTCTGGACCATCGCTCTGGCTAAATGGTACAGAAAACTCTCCAAGCATGGTCAACATCAATTACTGTAAACACTGCATATGCAGTATATAAACTAAAGCAGTATGGTATTATGGATAAACAATGGGCCGTTTGAAAGGCTTAAATTGAGTTGACTTATTTCTTTTTTACCTCTTATAAAATGAGACTGTACCACTGCCTAAACACAATATAATTAATCATCTAAAAAGGTTTTTATCATGATCATTACATAATGAAAGAGTCCATTTTAATTTACATCTTTCCCCCTTTACTGATGCCAAAGCCTCCCTCATGTAACCGGTGGCCAAACTACTGTCCAGATGAAATAATTGAATAATAAAAGTGTTTACAACATCTCTATCATACTTAATCATATTAAAATGCATTGTATTGCATCAGACAGGCCTGACTTGAATTTCATTAAAGTCAATGACTACAGATTTTGATTCCCTATTAAAATATTTATTAAGTCAGTTTTCTGAAGGAAACACAGAAGCAAATTACAGTTTCTCACATCTTCACATTTAGAAATATTCTGGTAAGACTGAGCAAAGGCTCAGAAGACTCGCTGCTGCACCGTTTTGCACCATATTACATGAAATCGCGTTCCCGGCTGTTGGTTCCCTTGTGTGACTTTGCTAATGAGTTATTCACGCTTGTAAAATGTTGATTAATTGAACTGTCTCTGACCACATAATAAAACACATGAACTCTGATTCAGGGTGACTTTCACCTCCCTAAATTAGTTATTATTTCCTTCCATGATTATATTTATTAAAGTGAGCCATCGTGGTGCCAGTTTTTTATTCCCAATGTGAAAAAATAAAAGTCAAAAAATAGTAAAATGAAAAACTGGCCTCCCTTCTGTGGCACTCTCACAGAACTCAATAATCATGATAAAGACAGTTATGCCAAAGCATGGCCTAGACAAATATAGGTGAGATGGCACCAAGGAAGAACAAATTCATTGTAATCAAACATGCCCTTGTATGAGAACAGAGGCTCTGCGGGGAGCCAACATGACCAAAGCGGAACCCCTGCATTTCTAAGTGTCCCAGAAGACGTGTGGGAAAAACGGGAGATTTTTAATTTAATCACTGCAGCTCCCAGTGAACAGTCGGGTTGTGTGATGTAATGCTATTAATTCTGTGAGGAAAATGTGCCAGCTGTCAGTTGAGATTTCGGTGTAGTGTTCCTAATGATTATCACTGTATCTGGTCTCGTTAAGCCATTGTAGGCTTGGCGACCCGTGCGTCCGTATCCGCACCGCTGTACGAAAGTTTGAGATGTCTTAGACTCCTGTATCCTACGGTATAGCCTCAACGGAGACCTGAACTCAACACGATTGAGTCTGCATGAACACACAGAAGCAACAGCACAGCTCATCTCCAAAGATGAACTGGCAGCTTAAACATTATCTCCAATTTAAGATTACCAAATTAACTATTGTTAACCAAATTATCTATCATCTCCACCAGTCTGACAAGAGACATGGATTTTATGATGGCTGTAGATGGTTTTGCACAGAAATAAATGCTTGTGTTTGTGAGGCAAGACAGCCCACATTGTTACTGTGTGTTCAAGGCTGTTTAATAACTATTTGTCAGACTCTGTGTTTGACATGTTTTTAGACTTTTAGTGTGGGAATCAGTGACAGCTGATAGAGCAGCAGACTGATGGCTTTGGCGGGTATATGTATCATGTTTTCTTAGAATTCTCTGGAACGGGAAAAAAGAATGGCTTTTAGTGATGCTGTTTGGCTGATTGTACTTATTATATCCTGTATTGACACATTCATTTGGAGGGAAACTCTACCAGTTTAACTGCACTCATTGCTGCTTACCGTTTTTGCATTAATGTGGTACACCCGGTGGGTATCCAGTATCTGGTCCATTTGGGGGAAAGAGGATGCAGTAGTTTGAGTGATGCTAACATTAAACCCCAGTTATTCCTCTCTATTTCCCTGATACAGATGTTTGATAATCTTGTTATCTTTACCATACAAAATGCTGGCTTTACTGCCTCATGTACAACTGATATCCTGCTGAACATCCTTGTTGTAAACAGATGAGACTAAGATGAGCACATCCTTATCAACTCTTCCCATAGCTTATCTGGAGATTGCATGAGAATAAAGATGTCAGGAAGAATCATTTGCAGCAGAGCAAATAAAGGGGACTAGTACAGCACTGCATCTTTGGACATCGTTGAAGGTAAAAAAAAATAATAATAGCACACTCACAAGACAGACTTACTACATTTATAACTGGGAACAGTGTCTAAACTGAATTTCCTGAAATTTATCTATATTGTTATGAATCTGTTTACAAAGTCTTTTAAAAAGTATCCTCTAATGATCAGTGAGACAGCAGCACAACTTCAGAGACCAGCTAAGCGTTTAAGCATTTTACTGAGATAAAGATGGGTTCAGTACACACACAAAAAGGTAGAGACTGAGGCAAGAAACACACAGAGACAGAACTGGATTAAATATATGAGGACGCTAACACTAATAGACTGCTGGAACACTAAGAACATATCTGATGATCGGACAGAGGTACAGTATGGGGAAAAATGCAGTTTCAATACACAGGGGACATGCAGAGTTACACAGTTACATGCAGATGCAACACGTTGGGGTGGAGTAGGCAGTCGCGCAGGAAGGTGATACAGGAGGGCAGCAAGGAGGTGGACTCATGAATCATGCCAAGCTTACACATATCCAGGCCATTTTCCCTTTTTTTTTAAACACACTTTTTAGTGTTTACTTTTAAAAAGACTAAATGAACACATCTTACCAATCTACACTTGAAAGTGAAATTAAGACAGCACCTGAGATTTCTCATTTTCAAATTATTTCAGACCCTTAATTAGGTACTTTGTAAACCTATTATCAGCCATCCCCACTTTCAGTCTTTTTAAGTAAGTCTTTGTAGGCTTCAGACCTCGAATTAGGCAGTTTATTCAATTTTTCCTGACTGATACATCAAAGTTCTTGGAAACTTGCAGGTTTCAGGTCTCTCTGCAAATGTTCCATTTGGGCCTCTCAGAAGCAACCAGACTTATCTCTGTTTGGGGGGCCACATTAGACCCACCGGTCTGGCCCTCATTGGTGAGCTGCACACCCGTAGTATCCTGCTGACACCATCTTGCTTCACCCAAAGTTCAGTTTCTGACTCAGTGGATCAAAGAATATTTTTTCCTCAAGCTTGGATTTGTTTAAAAGGCTTGTACTCATACTCATGATAAATGATTTATTGATGGAGTGTTGTTGACATGGCCGTCCTTGTGTCAGGTTATTTTCTCTCTGCCGAGAATTTCTGAAACTCTGTCAGAGTGACCGTGACTGCTCTTGGCTTTTACTCTGACAAAGTATGTAGTTGCTAGGTGCTCCTGCTCGGCTTCAGAATTTATTTTACACCCTTCCCCTAATGTGTGCTTCACAAATTCATTGTGCCATTTTTTTCCATTTAATTAGCCACAGTGGGACTCTAATTAAGTTCTTGACATATCTCAAGGATTATTGAAGCAACCAAGATGGCCACAGTTTGTAGATCTGTGGGGTGTGATTGTTGTTAATAAGACATTTTGGTGTTTGTGAGCGTGTAGGTTATTGATTATACATTAATGTGCAAAAAAGGTCTGTTTAAAAATTAGTTTATATCACTGTATAGTGTGATTTCTCAAAAATGCTAAATTTGGGTACCGCTATAGCTCTTCTGGTTTAGGAGATGACTCATATTCCAAAAGGATCCATGGGCGTGGGTTTGATTCTGCCCCTGACCGTTTCCTGTGTATCATCCCCCCGTTCTCTCTCTCTCTCTCTCTCTCTCTCTCTACTTTCCTTTCAACTCTTGACTGTTCAGTCCAATAAAGGCTAAAAAAAAATAGAAATTAAAAATAAATAAACGATGATTTTACAGCAAGCAATGCTCAACAACAGTGAAACATTCAAATCAGCTAAGCAGTTGAGCGGGGTTCACTGAAGACAATGTGGTTGACAAAGCTAAGGATACGCAAAGCTCAAAATTCTACTGATGGTGTTGGCGTGAAGCAGGAAGGGATTTTTTTTCCTCTCTGTTTTGTAATTGTGTCTACAGATGTGTTTGCCAGAAGTTGGCATATGTCGCTCTGGTCATGTAGAGGATTCTTCATAATCCCACTACCTCTGTTTCTGCACTTTGAGGTGCAGTGGGGAGTGTGGATCTCGTGGTATGATCTCTGTAGGGTGGCTTTATGGTTCTGAGTCACGCAATTTCTGTAGCAGTTAGCGATGCTTTCCACAACCAGCTTCACGAGGTTTTGCTGACGTTTAGTAAAAGGTTGTTGGCTATATACACAGAACCTTGTCATTCCCAAGTAGTGATGGTGAACTGGTATCTCACTGCAGCAGCATCAGCAATTCTTTCTCACCACATATCAGCGTGACAGAAACACATTGTGTTTACCCTAGAAATGAGGTTTTTTTTCTTAATTAAAATCTAAATGGGTAAAATTTGCATTTATTTGGCAAAAAAGATCATATCATATGGCTCTATAATAAAATAAAATGAAAAGCAGTTTAGTCATTGAGTTCTCAGTCTGTTAACATTTGCATTGGTGTTTTGCGAGTTTGAAATAAAGCTACGGGAGATTTGCGGTTGAAACCGCCGAGGCTTTGCCTTCGCAGATGAAGGACGCAAGTGAACAAGTGTGACAGAGACACAGAAAAAGTTAAAGGATGCGTTCTGACAATGGAAGGTAGAGAAAAGGATGGCGAGGTGAGCCTGTGCACGCAACAGAGCGAAAGAGCCTCTGGAAACCCTGTTGTTCGTGATGCAACACTTCTTTATTCCTTTAGTTTAAGCGTGTTCATGATGTCAGAGCAGATAATCACTGAACCTTTGTGTGATGAAACTTACTTCAAAATTAGTCAGATCTTGCGATCTAACCTCGTCACGCTTGCCAAGCTGGCGTGCTAAAGCACAGGAAATCATTTCAGTGGTATTTATAACGATGAGCAGCAGCCAACGCTTTGTTATAAACAAAAACTGTTCAGACATGAGAAGATTTTACATTTAAAACGCCGTGGAATAACACAAATAATGAATGACACCCGGGCCACGTCCTTTATTACACTAGCTGAACAGGCCTTTCTTGGTATGATTGCTGAGATGATACATGTATCCTAACAAGGTCAAAAATTATTACCCGCCTTATTTATTTATGTATTATTGTTTCAGATGTGTGAAAAAGAATTTATTGCATACTGTACCACATGATGTATACAGAGAGAGACCTGAAGGGGGAAAAAAAACTGCTGCTCCTAATGTGGTCATCCATCACCTGCCTGAATCACTGCTATCATAAATCATAACACTGAAGCACAGATAAACATGCATGTGCATACACTTGCATAAATATGCGTACCCACTGAGATATTTCATTAGGGATGTGCTCAGTTTGCTCCCAGCCACAAATCACTGAATCGGATGTGCTCAGGGAAATCTTTGAGCTCTACATTTAGACCATGAATTAGATGCCTTGCTTAATTTGTACACACGGAAAACTGCTCTCTCTCTCTCTCTCTCTCTCTCTCTCTCTCTCTCTCTCTCTCTCTCTCTCTCTCTCTCGCTGTTTTTTTTTTTTATCCTGAAATGACAGAGTAAGAGCAGCTTACTCTCACTTCCAGTTGTACTGGCCCATTTAGATGTGGGTATCCTTGTTTCTAAAAAAATATATTTACTTAGAATTCTCCACTCAAAAATCTGCCTAGAGACAGTTTTGGAGTGGAGACTTGAACTTAAACCTCACCCAGTCTTGTTGCTATTCTCTTAGATATACAGCATTGTGCAGAAGTCTTGAGCCACCCATTGATACCTCTGCAGAGGAGGTTGTGTTTTTGACATGCATTTCTGTGCGTGTGCACAATAGCTCAAAAAGTTTTGAATCAATTCTGATCAAACTTTGTGGGGGTGTAGAGTGGGGTCATGTTAAAATCTGGCTTACAGCCACTAAAGTCTTCAAGGCCAACTTAATGATTTTGAAAGCTGACAAAAAAAGCCTCATAACTTAGAAACTATGATTCTTACAAGTGTGCTGCATATTGTCAACATATAGAAAGTGCCATATAAAGATTAAAAATTTCATGTCACATTTGACCTCTGACCTCTCATTCAGGGTCAATAGATTGACCTGCAGGTTAAAGTAACTCTTTAATGCTATACAGAGCTATTTAATAAAACTGTTTCTTACTGCCATTGCTTGTATTGAAAACATATAGGGAATGCCGTATGGGGATTCTAAATATCGCGTTACACCTTCAAGGTCAAATAAGGTCAAACTTTCAGAAAACTTTAAACGTCGATTTGACTGCCTTTGTTGGTATTGGAAACATTTAGGAAATTACTCTGGTATAAGGGATTTCTAAATATCACACTGTAGTTTTCATCCATATATGTCACATTTGACCTCTGATCTTACTTTCACATTTCATATCTGCCTTTCTGTCAACTTGACCCCAAAATGTGTGTCTTTATAGAAAGTATTGCCAACAGAAAGTGAATGAGAGGCCTAGTTAGTTAGGAATATACTGTAGCATAATATTATGCTACAGTATAATATTATGCTACAGTAGTTATTTGCAAATCAACACCTAGTATTAATTGCCTGCTCCTATATAATGTTTGTTCATCTGTCCTGCTACCCTTATCTGATTTTTACTGCACTACAAACTACCTAAAGTATGTTTAAAAAGAACAAAGAAAACAAAACTGATATATACAAAATACAATGCTACTCCCTTAAAATGAATACTGCCCAGAGGGTGAGCTTTCTTGGCTTGTTCACATTTCTTCAGTTGAATTTATGAATAATGCAAAAGATAACACCAATAAGGTGATTCCCAAAGAGCTATTAGCTGAAAACAATATGCATCTCTAAATTCTCTATCTCTAAATTTGAGGAAACTGGACAAGTAGAGGACAAAGGAAGTGATAAGCCTACAGCAGATGATCGGTATCTGAAAGTCATGTCCATAAGAAATAGGGGGAAAAAATCCAGCAAAGACCTGACACACCAACCCGAGAGATGCATCTGGCCCTTCAGTTGGATCATCTACTGTTCATCAAAGCCTGGTCTCATGGCGGCTGTCAAGATGCCTTTCTTATGGAAGATAAAGAGGGAGAAAAGGCTGAAGTAGACCAAATTACAGAAAACTGGACTTCAAATCAATGGCAGCAGTTCTTATGGAGTTATGAATCCAAATTATACATTTTAGGTTCAAATCATAGGGTTTGTCATGGTTTGTGGCTGCCAGTGGTGGCATCTGATTGGCAATGGCTTCATTTTTCACCATGACAATGAAAAACACACTGCTGATGCATTAAAAGCATACCTGCATAGAAAAATACAGAGTGAAACACTCAGTTATGGATTGGCCTCCCCAGAGCCCCGACCCTCAGCATTATTGAAGCAGAGTAGGACCATCTTGACAGAAAAGGGAACAAAAGGCAACCAGAGCAAGAAAGCTTGCTCAAGAAAGTTCTGGCGATGTTGAAGAACAAAGGTGATCATATCAAATATTGTGCAAACTCTGTTTTTGCCTTATATACTGTTTCCCATTTATGCTTGCATACATTTCAATCAATCAGTGCACCCAATTCCCATTTTCCTGTAAAAATTTAAAGAAATGAGGTGGCTCAAGACTTTTGCACAGTACTCTACATAATACAAATCATATTAAAATAAGAAACTCTTAATGACGGAAGTTTGCTTGTTACATACATACAGATTGTATCTGCAGATGCTGTGAAGATGTATTATTCATTGAATTTTCTCCATACATTTTATGTCTGTTTTTTTTTTCCACGATCCACTACAGCTTTCTGAATGCTGTCATTGCAAAGTTTAACTGAAGTCATAAACTATCGCTGCAGGCAAAATATTGCTCTGGCTGTCAAGATTTATATATTCATGCTTTCAACACAAATATTAATCTTAAGTAGCCTACATATTATTTATGTGAAATCATTTCTGTAAGAAGAAATGGAAATGCACAACCCAAGGATTATATTGTGTATTATTCTTTATCTTATCCTCATACACTGATTAGGTATAACATTATGACCACTGACAGGTGAAGTAAATAACACTGATTATCTCTTTATTATGGTACCTGTTAGTGGGTGGGATTTATTAGGGAGCAAGTGAACATTTTATCCTCAAAGTTGACGTGTTAGAACCAGGAAAAATGGGCAAGTGTAAGGATTTGAGTGGGTTTAATGGCGAGTATATCAGCTGAAGAGGTTAATGCTGGTTCTGACAGAAAATGCACGCATGAGGCTGCAGAGCTGCAGACCAGTCAGGCTGCCCATATTGACCGGTCACCTGCCAAAAGTGCCACCCATGGGCAAAACTAGACTGCGGAGCAATGGAAGAAGGTGGCACCAGGATGCACTATGGGAAGAAGGCAAGCTGGCGGAGGCAGTGTGATACTTTGGGGAATGTTCTACTGGGAAACCTTGGGTCCTGCCATCCATGTGGATGTTACTTTGACAAGTACCACCTACCTAAGCATTGTTGCAGACCATGTGCACCCTTTCATGGAAACAGTATTCCCTGATGGCTGTGTCCTCTTTCAGCAGCACCCTGCCACAAAGCAAAAATTGTTCAGGAATGGTTTGAGGAGCACAACAATGAGTTTGAGGTGTTGACTAGGCCTCCAAATTACTTCAGAACTCAATCCAATCGAGCTTCTGGGGATGGGCTGCACAAAGTCTGATCCATGTGGGTCCCACCTCACAGCTTACAGGACTTAAAGTAACTGTTACTAACATCTTGGTGCCAGAGACCACATCACACTTTCAGGGATCTAGTGAAGTCCATGGCTTGATGTGCAGTTTTGGCAGTAAAAGTGGGATCAACACAGTATTAGGCAGGTGGTCGTAATGTCACGCGTGATCGGTGCATGTTTCTAGGTAAGAAACACTGAGAACAACAAGTCCATTTTACAAACCTTGCTGAAAATTAAATTGGTAACTAAATTAGTTCTTTAATGGATTCATTTTGTCAGACCATTAGTAGGGAGTCTTTTATATTACCTTCTATTTCCATTGAACACTGTCTGTGATGTCAGAGAGGATCCTAATTACTCCAAACCAACAACTACAGACATCTTTGTTCACAGTGGCTTTCACGTTGCAGAATTTCATGCAGAATTAATACTGCAGTTTATTAACCAAGAAGTACTGTTTGTTCTTAAATAATAAGAGGACTGAGTACTTGTTTGTGCTTCATAAAGAGAGTCAGAGTCAGGGTTTTTTGTACGCATTTGTGTTGTAGAGCTCAAGAGCTTATATGGGCATTAGCTCCTGAGAAAGAGCTTCCTTGTTTAATTGTTTTTGTGTTTTGTTTTTTGTATTTTTTTCTTTGAGTAAAAATCTGCTGGGTTGTGGTGCTTTAATTTACCTTCCTTGTCTGCATAGCAAGTGAAGATTAGGTCTGTTTCATTCACATACATGAACGCACAGGGGGAGCTCTTTTCATACACAAACCTTGTTATGTTAATAACGTCAATTTAAACTTTATCAGTTGTCTCGTTAACTATATTTTTCACAACTGGCACGTTCTGTCTTGTTCATATTGTCTGCCTGCCTTTGATGGTCTTTAGGGAAAGAAGGAAACATGCAACTTCACACAAACAGGGCGGGGAATTAGAACAGGGTAATTGGTGCACTGAATGGAGTAAGAAGCTTGTGATCCTTTTGAGTGTGGCAGGCATATGTCTGTGTTACTTCCAGCTGTCCTGACTGAGAGCTAGCTAATTACATCATGTTTGCACTATGCTAATTAGTGTCCTAATTAAAAACATAATGGCTTTAGAAGGCGGTGGATGAAAGTAGGTTCAGCTCTGGACATGTAACCTCTGTTCTTGAAAAGACCAGGACTAAGTCTTGAAAGTGTTCATTTGTTCACTAGCATGCCTAATTAACATAAGACCAACATTTATAATTATGCTGTTTTTAATGACTATTAGTGTTTCTTGTATTTGGTTTGTTTTTTCATACAAATAAATGAATTTAAATTCATTTTCTCATAGTGTGTTTATCTAGACACAAGCACACTATTTATTTACTTGTAAGTAAAGTTTAGGTGCACAAACATAAAGTTGAAAAGCACTGCACAATAAATAAGCAAAAGCTAATCACAATAAAATATAAAACACAATATAAAACAATAATAACAAAACCAACTGTTTCTGTTCAATCAGAACAGCTGGTTGATAAGAAAAGGTTTCAGCTGCTTTTTGAAGGAGTCCACAGAGTCGGTTAAACTGACAGCTGGAGTGGGAGACTGTTCCAGAGTCTAGGTGCCACAGACTAAAAGGCTCTGTCTCCCATAGTAATAAATCTTGTACGAGGAACAACTAATACATTTTGGGCCTGCAAACAGCAGTGTGCTTAACAAGAAGGTGAGATAAATAGTCGAGCCAGTCGATGTAGTGCTCTGTATGCAAGTATGAGAATTTTAAAACAAATTCTATGATCAACTGGGAGCCAATGTAAAGAGTATAAAATGGGGGTAATGTAAGGGAACATGTAAGGACTCTGGCTGCAGGAGTTTGCACAGCTTGGAGGCGTGAAATAGATGTTTTATCATCTGTTAAATACGGCATTACAGTATTCTAAACGCGATGACACAAATGCATGAATAATTTTCTCCAGTTCAGCGGACGACACTATAGCTCGCAATTTAGAAACGTACCTTGAGTGAAAGAAACAGGAATGCGAGATAGATTTTACACGTGCATCAAAACCTACAGAAGAATCAAATATTACGCCGAGATTACAAACAATGGACGTCACAGGTGAGCAAAAGGAAGCAATCAGTTGACTGCTTCTTAAATGTATTTCAGGAGGACCTATAATCATGGCCTCAGGCTTGTTGGAATTTAAAACAAGGTAATTGTGAGAGAGCCACTCACTTATCTGGGATAAATAGTCAACTGAGGTGGACAGCCTATCTGGCTATTGGGCTTGAAAAGACCTACTGTATGCAGCTCAATGTCTTTGGTATCGAAATGATAAGAAATACCAGAAAAAGATTGCGATGTTGGCAAATGGAAAGATGTAAAAGGAGAATAATAATGGGCCTAGGATTGAACCTTGCAGAATTCCACAGGTTAGAGAAACAGTGGTAGAGGAGAACTTACTCGCCCGAACAGAAAAACAAAGGAGGAAAACCAGACAAGCTTTGGCTAATTTATGTACAATGCATCTATTAGGGCTATCAGCATATAGTGTAAGTCTGATTTCATAAAGGTTAACTGAGCACTATTTCCCCCTGTTCTGATTTTGACACACATTATGCACTGTGTGTCAAAGTCAGAACAGCTGTGTGCCGTAGGCCTGGGTGCAACTCTGGCTGCTTCAGAGTTCAGATGCATGAACAGAGAGAGAAACAGAGAGAGATGGAATGACTAAGCTTACCTTAATTAGAGAACACGTATCAGTTGTCTTTTTTTTTTTAGACAAAACACTCTGAGATACTAGTTATCTTATTTGTTTACTTGTTTGTAGGTACCGGTAGGTCCATAAGTCTTTGGACATTGACAGTTTTTGTAATTTGACTAAGAAAATCTAGAACCCATGGATATTGCGAAATGCTGTATTTTCTCTCTTTAGACGCTCTGTCAGGCCTTCACTGCAGCCACCTTTAGTTGCTGCTTGTTTGTGGGTCTCGCTGTCTTCAATTTCGTCTTCAGTAACTGAAAAGCGTGCTCTGTTGGGTTAAGATCAGGTAACTGGCTTTGCCATTGAAGAAAATCCCATTTCTTTGCTTTGAGAAACTCTTGGGCTGCTTCCGCAATACGCTTTGGGTCATCATTCATTTGCACTGTCCTGCAGCATTTGGCTGAATTTGAGCAGAGAGTATAGCCCTGTAGAAAATCCATCCTGCTACTTCTATCAATAGATGATGTGGTAAGCTTCAGGTCATAAGCTGTTACTTTCCTTCTTTATACTTTTCTCTTCTGTACTTCTGGTACAAGTTAATCTTGGTTTTATCTGTCCAAAGATATTTTTACAAACCCGGGCAGGCTCTTTTAGATATTTTGTGGAAATGTCTAATATGGCCATTCACGAATGGCCGTATTAGACATTTCCAAACACTTGGAATCTACTCAGGATCATTTATCTGCTTAATTTGGCCCGGGAGAATGGGGGGGGGGGGGGGGGCATCAACTGGCGATGAAACT
>JAVDPK010001425.1:491974-510480 GCA_034780415.1 Cichlasoma orientale | reverse complement strand
ATTACACACACATAATTTGGACACAATTTGTTTTTACACATATCACAAATGAAGACTCAGTTGAGGATTATATCAACAGACACAGTTTTAACAACAAGGATGACATCTGACACATTCTTAAAGCCTACAGTAAGAATTTATTTTTATTTTTTTTTATCTTCACTTCACCTCCACTACCTGATGTGTTCCACCATTGTGTAATGCCACCCAGGAGATTTATACATTTGATTATTTGCTAAAATGTGCAGATTTAAGCGAGCTGACTACCACATAGCAATGATGTTCCCAAACATACTGAAATCAATGAGACGTGTCCCCCGAGGGAAGCATATTAAAGATAAATGCAGCAAAAGATTGAATACTATGAATGAGAGAGAGTATAATTGAAGATCTGCTCCTACTTCCTATCTTCCTATTTCAAGCTACTGAATAAGGCTAAAATAATTTTATGTATTTCATCTGTTAGGTACCCAAAGAAAAAGATTGGATGGACACTATGAAAAGACAACATCAACCAGACTTTGACACACCCGGCTGTGTTAGTGTTAGAAATAAGAACCAAGAAAAAAGCACAGTACTGTGCAAACTCTTGAGCCACTACACCGCTCATTTCTTTATATTTTGCTAAGGAAATGGGAAATAGGTAAAGCAATTTATTAAAATGTGCAAACATACATGAAAACAAAGTATTTGAGGCAAAACAGAGCTTGTGCAATTCTGACAGCCTTGAAAGACTACTTTTGTTCTTCAATATTCATAAACTCTGCTAGGCAGCTTTCTTGTAATTTATTTAAGTAGTCTTCAGGAATAGTTCTCCAGGCTTTTTGAAGGATATTCAAAGCTTTTCTTTGGGTCCTGGCTTCCTTTTGTTCCATTCTCTGTCAAGGTGCTCCCACACTGCTTCAATAATATTAAGGTCCAGGCTCTGGGGAGGCAAATCCATGGTAGTGTTCCATTGTGTGTTTTTCCAGATTTGCTTTTACTGCATTGGCATTCTATTTGGAATTGTTGTCATACTGAAAAGTCAGATCCTTTCCAGATGGCATTGGATGAAAATCTGATTGTACTTTTCAGTATTCATAATTTCATCAATTTTGACCAGACCCCCAACAGGATTAGCTGAAATACAGCCCTAAGTCATGACAGAGCCCTCTTGTACCTCTCTCCTGACTTCATCCGTACATGATGATGATTTGTACCAAAAATTTCAAATTTGGATTAATCCCTCCATAATGTTCTCACTGATTTTCAGTGCAGCTCTTCTGTGAGTTGGCATACCTCAGACTTTTCACCCTGTTTCCCTTCCTTAATAAACGGCTTCCTGACAGCTAACCTTCCTGAGATCATTTCTGATGAGGTTTCAGTGAATGATGAATCAACTTAAGGTCCAGATGCATCTCTCAGGTCCTGTGTCAGATCTTTGCTGGATATTTTTCCTATTTCTTAAGGACATGACTTCCAGATATAGTTCACCTGCTATAAATATTTTTTGGCCTGTCACCTCTTTCGTCCTCCATTTTCCCACTTCAGATTATTTAAAGGACACACTGCACTCTATGCGAAGATATGCCAGGTTTTCAGCTAATAGCTCTTTAGGAATCAATTTGTTGGTACAAAAACTGTTTTGCCAATCAGACTGTGTTATCTTTGGCACTTTTCATATATTCAACCAAAGAAATGGGAACAAATTGTGCATTTCTGCAACAGGCTGCTAGTAACAAAGTGCCTGAAATTACAACTTAAAGCTGGTTCTTTGCCAAGTTGTCTGTGTCTGTGTCTGCGTAGAGACAACTTTGGGTCATCCCTTAAGTAAGGTGCCTTGTTTATGCTTGAATGATTCATAGGTCAGTGATAAGAACATTGCCCAAAGCATCACACTGCTGCCGCCGGCTTGCCTTTTTCCCATAGTGCATCCTGGTGCCAGGTGCACCTCAGGTAAGCAACGCACACACATCTGGCCATCCCTGTGATCTAAAAGAAAACATGATTCATCAGGCAAGGCCACCTTCTTCCATTGCTCCGTGGGCCAGTTCTAATGCTCACATGACCATTCATGGGTGAAAGGTTTCCTGGGTGAAACAAACTGTGATGCACTGTGTATTCAGACACCTTTCTCTCAGAACCAGCATTACATTTTTTGGCAATTTAAGCTACAGTAGCTCAACTATTTGATTGCACCCAGTGGGATGCACCCAGTGCATCAATGAGCCTTTGCCGCCCATGACCCTGTCAAATTTTGATAGATACTGACCACTGCAGACTAGGAACACCCCACAAGAGCTGGAGTTTTGGAGATGTCATACTCAATCATCTTGATATCACAATTTGGCCATTGTCAAACTTACTCAAATCCTTATGCATGCTCATTTTTCCTGCTTCTAACACATCAACTTTGAGGACAAAATGTTCACTTGCTCCCTAATGAGTCCCAACCACTATCAGGTGCCGCGATGAAGGGATAATCTGTGTCATGCACTTCACCAGGCAGTGGTCATAATGTTATGTCTGATTAGTGTATTATCACTGGCACTTTGTAAGGTTCATCTCTTTAACTGGTCATAAACACAAATATCAGCCACTCACTGTTGAAGTTCAAACTAAGTGAGGATGTGAAGTGATTGAATGTTCCTATCACATTACTAATTGTAATTTTAAAGTATAAATTCTTGGAGAAATCTACACTTTGTATCATTTTAAAATATTACTCCTGTATATTATTACCAGGTCTCTATTGTAGCTGACACAGTGCTAATTAGCATTTGTTTGTATTTACAAAATAAATGATTAAAAAGATCAAAAGAAGAGCACCGAAACACACAGTCTACAGAAGCCTTTTTTCCCCCTTTTTTTTTTTTTTTTTTTTTTTTTAAAATAATTAAAAGCCTACACATATTAGACATTTAATTTTACTGAATGAAATGAAAAATATATCTCCGTGCGTGGGCGCTTCCTCAGGACAAAGTCAGATTTGTTGTTGGGATTTCACCAGCAGGGGGTAATTAACGTGGCAGGAAGTGGATGGGGAGCCTAAAGTTTTCAAGCCGGCTAAGTAAAAAGATGGACTTGTGAAGCGGCTGTCTTGAGGCACAAAATCCACACCCAGTCCAAAGTCATTCGCTGTAGCACTTGCATGAGACGTTGGGACGCAGGCTGGAGCAAAAAGAAAAGAAAAGAAAAGAAAAGTGAAGAAAACCAATCGTTTGTAACCGTGACGTCTACGCGTCAATTCAACCTGCTAGCTAAGCAGGTAGCTGTGGACAGGTGTTCCTTCTTCTCTACTCCCTCCTGCTGCTTTACTTCGAGATCTATCAGCACTCCAGCGATGATGGCAACTTTTGTATCCGGTTTAACAACAATCACCAATTATAATGAAGATTATATTTTTGTTAAAGACAGGGGTGGGTGGATTTCATTATAAGGACAGATGGTGGCAAAGATTTTTCACCCTAATGCAGCATTCAAAGAGCTCCTTTTCCTCAACTTCCACATAAGAAATAAGTGATGATTCAGTCTCACGGTGAACATCATCGAGCCATTTCATTCACAGAAGGCCAAGTTACTGCAGCTGGCCTTCGAGAGAACTTACCGCAAGTGCACTAATGAGTAGAGAGATGCTATCTTCACACGGCTTAACTGAGACGGTGTCCGCCTTCAGCTATTTCAAGGGTGAGTGAAGCTTATTTTTACCCGTTGGCATTCTTGTGCTTCTGTTCCGCTGCGGCTTAATTTGTATATGTCTCACATACACGGCGCTTGCCTGCTTTTTTGTTTAGCCCATGCTGTCGCTGTCCATGGTGCTAAATGCGCAGACAGTCAGTGTTTTTATTTCTGTGCTGTGCCAGTGCCTAATTTCCTTGTGTATTCATGAATGACAGTTCGCTCTGAATCCCCTTGAATGCTTGGCAGCATGTTTACTTCTTTAGGTTTAACAGCCTGAGTGTTTGTCTCTACACCCAGTTGCCATTGCAGTGATTTTTATGGGTCTCTCCTAGTATAAATTTGCCTACACTGCACTGTATATGCAGTGTAGACAGTGACTGGCTTAAGTGAAACTCAGGACAACATCTTGGTTGATCCTTAGCAAGCTAGTGATAACAAAGACAAATAGCAAGGCATGGCACCAGACTGCCTCTCACTGATCAGTGGGTGTTGGAGATACTCATCAGGGGAGAAAGTGGGACTGATAAAAATTCTGCCAATCAACTGTGCAATCAAGTGATAACGATTAAGCAACTTTGTCCTGGAAGATGTCATTGCATGATTTATGTAAACAGTTGTGTGTCTAAAATAAATACCCTAGGTAGAAAAAAGTAAACCAATGTCTTGACAATACTCCACAGGAGACTTCACAGATTCCACACTTAAGTGAAAATATAGGCTTTGCATAGTACCACCACATGTGGAAAAAAATGTATCTATCCATGTGCAGCTCCATATGAAAGTTGCTGAAGAATTCAAGTTGGAGAATGGGAGAAATGAGCACTCCTGCTAGAGCTATTTTGCACAGTCTTTTTTCCCCCGTTTTGTATTGAGACTTATGTATTGATGCTCCTTTAGCTGCTTTTAACATAAATGCATCTCTGACCAAAGTGAGCGCCAGATTCTGATGCACAAGCTGCATATGTTTTGATCCTTTTCTTTTTGAACCCTCCTCCGTGAGTCATTGTCAGATTCTGAGGAGTGAAATGTTTAATTGGCAGAGAATACTTCTTATTGCTGGTTTAAGGCGGAACATAAATATCATCGTCAAAGTCAGATGTGCTATATGCCCATCATTTTCCCTGACTTTCACTCTTTTTCTCTCTTCAGATGAAAAAGTTGGATGTTGGTATTAGGTGCAAATTGGTGCTACAAAATCATCTTGTATACATTAAATTCAAAAGCGAACTGCCCTCTCACTTTGAAGTGAGTAAATTACAGCTGCAGAAGCAGCTGCATAAATGACTCATCAAGTTTTAGAAAGGCCTCAAAAATCATGATGTTTGTCGAATACAGAGTGTCTTCTCTGACAAATGGCAGTGCAGGCCACAAGGAAACCCTTGCAAATGTTGGCTCAGTGCCTCTTAATAGGATATTTGCATAACAACAATAGAAAGTACAGAGTAAACACGGTTGCCAGGGTTGAATTAACCAATTGATCACATGATTTAGAACAAAAGAATAATCTCTTTCTTCCAGTGTTGAATGATTGCATTAATGTTACTCTTCCATTCACAAGCAACTGTGTGTCTAAATAAATAATAATAACATCTATTTAAACTAGAAATGAGCTCTGGTTAGTTCCATGAAAAGAGTTGTTTATAGCTACACACACTGATTACACTGCACTGGAAAGTATGAATTTTTAAAGTTGGTGCTATTGCCCAAAGGCAAACACCATGGCAAGTGCTTTGACAGGTGTTTACAGAGGCTACAGTAATCACAGCAGCATTACTTAGAGACTTTCCTGGAAATGTTTCATTTGATATTAGAAAAAAATGGCACAATCCACTGTGCGGAAGCTCAAGAAATGGTAAAAAAAAAAAAAAAATGCTGAAATGTGTTTTTTAAACTTTCATAAGCGGAAAAACGCTTAATCATGGGAACATGAAAATATGAACAAACTCCTTCCTAATTTTTCATGTAACAATATTTTGGTATGGCTTAAAGCTATGCAATATCATTGTGCTTTTCTTCTTCAGTGATTCTTGTATGAAGCATTCATAATGCTGATGAACTATGACATTGCCAATTATCAGTGATGACTGCAGATATTTTTCAAAAAAATTGAATGATGCTTATTTTTTTTTCCATCTGAACTGCTGCACTTGTTAACCTTTAACATGTACAGTGGATGCTGATACTGGTTTTAAAAATCTGAGCCATTTGTGAGGCTCGTGCTGCACTTGTGTTCATTCATGAACACAATAGTTTAGTCAACTTTTTCTACTGAATACTCATGATATCCCAGTGGGAATGGGGATGGGAATGCATTTATCATTAAAACCAAGAACTGGATTTCAACTAACGATGGAAAAAATAGCAACTGACAAGGCAAGCTGCCATTCTCCCAGATGGTACGGTACTGCATGTGTGCCTTGAGCTGGCATTGGCATATATCATAATAAGGTACCTCTGAGAGCACTGTGGAGTTCTGAAATAGTACACCAATCCACTACTGTGTTCCTATTATTACGGTCAAGTCATAAAAAATGCACATATATAATTTTGGTGTATTACACTGAATTTATTCAGAACTCATATTTGTACGAAAACCATTGCACTGATTCCAATTAATTTGACTGACGACAAAAATGAGTCAGTAATCAAATGCTACAAATACTCAAACATGTTGAGAAATGTTGGGCTGCTGGCCTTGATTCAGCCTGGGCTGGCTTAAATGAAACCGGGGAGAACAAGCAGTTGATTCAGTGCAAGCTAGTGATAACAAAGACAAATAGCAAGCCGTGGCGCCAAAGGAGTCACAGACTACCGTGCAGTGATTAGTGGGCATTTGAGATACTCTCTAGAGGAGACATAGGGACTGACAAAAATCCTTTCAATCGACTGTGCAATCAAGTGATAGCGATTAAATCACCTTCTCTTGGATATTTCCATTGTGTGACTGGTTCATTCATCTTACACACATCCAACTATCTTTTGATGGTTTTGTGAGTTAAAAAAAAAAAAACATGCTTTTGGCTCGGCTTCAAACCTTTCATGCAGTTTTTATGGCTGTGTGTGAAACTGCGTGAGGCATGCACTGTAAAAGCTTTATTTTCTCACTGCAAACTGGCTTCCAACTACACTGCAGAACTTTTGTCTCCCCCTTCTGGTCTGGGAGTATTTACACAAACACTATCCATAGCAGTTATTAAGGGGTCACATGGTGTAGTGGTTCACACATTTGCTTAAGGTGCAAAAGAGCCCTAGTTCAAGACTCAGAGGAGATACAAGTCCCTGGTAGGGTTGCATCAGGAAAGGCATCTGGCATAAAAATCTACCAAATCAAATATGCAGATCCATCTGCTGTGGTGACCCGTTGTGGAGACCCTTTGTGGATAAGGGAGCTGCCGAAAGATAAAGTCTGTGCTGTGAGTTTTTTCTTTCTTTTCTTGAGTTTCTTGGAGTTTTCCCAGGTATTTTCGCCAAAGGCTCTGCCATACATCTACATTCACCGGTCACTTTGTTTGTTATACCTTGCCAGTACCATGTTGAACCCCCCTTTTGCCTTCAGAACTGCTTTAATTCTTCATTGTGTATATTCATCAAGGTGCTGGAAGCATTCCTCAGATACATTGCTCCAAATTGGCATGACAGCATAATGCATTTGCTGCACATACATGACATGAATCTCCTGTTCCAGCACATCCCAAAGGTTATTTATTTATAGTAATTAAGATCTTGTAACTGTGGAGTAGTGCTGCTTAACTATCAGCAGTTACCCGATAGCCACTGACCCAGCCTCAGGGGGTCACCAGCTGGTGTACTTCTAATGCCGTTATTGGTCCCAAGCCAAGATAGTTGAGAAGGTTACATGTGGAAGTGCATCCAGCATAAAACCTTTGCCAAATCCAGTGGTTCTCAAACTCTACGCTATGCTATTCGCTGTGCTAATGTACCTGCTAACGTTTCCTTGTTCCACCGTGAGAATTAATCTGATGTTCAACATTTGTTCCACATGACTTTTCTCCCAGGTCACTCACGCCCATTACTCCCAA
Source organism: Cichlasoma orientale (assembly GCA_034780415.1). Taxonomy (NCBI): domain Eukaryota; kingdom Metazoa; phylum Chordata; class Actinopteri; order Cichliformes; family Cichlidae; genus Cichlasoma; species Cichlasoma orientale. The sequence goes on along the minus strand of JAVDPK010001425.1, from coordinate 502,780 downwards.
AATGCTGACCAGAAATCAAGACTCATCAGACCAGGCAATAGTTTTTCCTTTTCTCTTCTTAAATTATTATTTTTTTGATTAAACATACACTTGGTTTATAGGTTTTGTTACTGCAGGAGTAGGTAATGCTTGCTTGTTGAAAAGGCATTTGTCAAATACGTTTTGATCTTTAACAGTGTATTTTGATGTTGAGCCAGCAGAAGAAACGCTCCTATTGTCAGTGTTGCTATCACCACAGATTTGCTTGTAGGCAGGTATTTGAGTTTGGATGACGGTCTTTGCTCAGGAGCACCCTTGATGTTTTGAACGCACTGCAGTTCTTCCTGCTCCTCTGTGGTTAGGGTCATGTGGGAGACTTCAGCCAGTACTTCCAGAGCAGCTCTCTGACCAGCTTGCACCGCACCACTCATGTATCCACACCATTGGGTGGCTGTCTCGGTGCCAGCCCAATGTATCCTGTAAATCAAGACAATCAGTGGGTCATATACCAATACACACAGTTCAGTGTTTCCTTTGTCATTACATGGTAGTCATGTATATATGATGTCTTAAGAAATATTAGTACATATGATGGTGCTGACTGATAAAATTTCTTCTCTCACATATGGACGAGATTAACCCATAAAACAAGTCTCTGTTAGCTTGGATGGTCTATCTCTCTGTTCACTGCAATTTCCCACTAACAAATTAGATTAGGTCTGTTCAGCGCTGTAGGGGTTGCTGCCTGGAAAAGCACAGAAACAATGTTGCCCCTCATCCACTTCTTCTGCTGCATGTAATGACAACACAGTCAAGAATGTCTTATAAATCTTACAAATTACTGCCCATGGTACCCAACTTTATTGTCAACATTAGTCCACATCATGTGCTTTGGATTTGAACATATTGCTGTCAAAGTAAGCTTTAGTCAAATTGTGCAGACTGCAGGGTTATGTCATTTGTAAGATTGTATCATTGTGGGTTATCTCAACAACAACAACAACAACAATAAAAAGTCATCTTGTAGGTCTAATAAAAAACATCTGTAGAACAAGCACTGGATGTAGACTATAGGCACACCATGGCAATGTATGTTGCTGCTATCAATTGCCAACCCCAAAGAGACAGAAGACAAAAGGTCTGTTAAACCAATCATGCATTACTGTCCCTTCTTGTCAGCTACATTATGCAAATAGGTCACCATCCACCCTCTGCTGTTGACACTTTAGCATCACGTTAGCTATTTTTCCCAAAGACCCAATCAAATGACTACAGAAACAAGAGTGAGGATAGTACTGAAGAACCGTCTGCAGTATTGTTTGTGTCTATCTGGGAGGTGGAAAGTAAATGCGAGTCTACTAAAGAAACGTGATAGCTAACCCTTCCATCCCAAAACCGCATTCACTGCTCTATGTGGTAAAGAAAGGAGAAAACTCAGAGGTGATTCTGTAGTTGAGATTCTGCAGAAACTAAAACCCAGAATACAGATGGAGAGGCTGGTGTCATGGCCAGGTGCCTTTGGATGATTGTCGAGCTGTGCTGACTGAGTCAATTGTTGGTATTTTTTTTCAAGGGGAATTTTTTGTCTTTTATTTTTTTTTTTTAAATTGTGTACCTCCTTGAGAATTCATCTTAGTAAATAATTGCCTCTAAATGGTGCTTACAGCATGGGCTGATAGGAATTAGCGGTTGGAGTTGGGCCATGTTATGCACACAGTTGTTCACCAGAAGAGGCAGTGACAAAATAACCATTAAGGCATCTACGGTGATTTCTGTCTGATTGGTTCTTAAATGCGACAACATGTTTTAGTCATGTGAGACAAACAACTACACACTGATCATTTAATACTGTACAGTTAGTGCCATAATTATATGGACAATACCACTTTTATAATTGTGTCTCTGTATACCATCGCAGTGGATTCTAAGGCGGACAATCAAAATGTGATTGATGCACAGGCCCATGAACATCACCAAGTGCTTTGTTTCTTTGCCAGGCTTTTACTATAGCTGTCTTGTTTGTGGGCATGTCTGCCTTCAGATTTGTCTTTAGTAACTGGAAAACATGGTGTATTGCATTGAGATCAGGTTTTTGATTTGACCAGTAAAGAATATTAAAGAATATACCAATAACTTTCCTTGAAAAACTCTTTATTTTATATTTTGTAGTATCCTTTAGCTCATTATGCATTTGCCAAGTGAAATGCTGTCCCATCAGATTTGCAGCACTTAGCTGAATCTGAGCAGAGAGCATAGCTGTCAACGCTTCAGAATTTATCCTGCTATTTCTGTCAGCAGTCACATCATCAATAAACACTGGTGACCCAGGGCCTCTGGCAGCCTTCCTGTTCTTGAGTGTAACCAGTGGTTTGCACCTTGTTGTAAACCCTCTGTATTTATATTTATGAAGGTGTCTCTTGGTTGTAAATGTCGACAATGGCAAGTGAGTGTTCTTAACTTGCCTGTATGTTGTGAAGGTGTTTTTCTTAACCAGTGAAAATTCTCCAGTCATCCACCTTTAGTCATCTTCAGTAAAAAGTAAGTTCAACACTTGTAGCCACTTATTAATTTTTTCTTGGAATAACAAAGGACTGGGCCGCTTCTGGTCATGAAATTGTTTGTCACTCAATTGTCCAATTATTTTTGAGCCTCTGAACATAGGGGGCTATATATAAAACTGGCTCTAATTAAACAGCTGCTGCAATATTTGTATTAAACTCCTTGAATTAGAGCTGAAAGCTGGCACTTCAATCGCATCTTGATTGAGTTAAAATCCACTATGGTGGTGTAAAGAGGCAAAAAAAAGAAAAAAGAAAACGGTGTCACTGTCCAAATACTTATGGACATAAGTGTATATCATCCACCTGTTTATTCATTTAGATGCTCCAAGTGGATACATCCTTCATTGTACTGCTTTCTTTGGTTTACATGTTTAGTCCCAAATAGGTGATAATGTGTTCTTTTTGGCAGCAGTCTGTTTGACGATTGCATTTGCTCTAAATGAAGTGGGAACTCCAACGCCTTGCACACCTTGGACTGATGATGACATTTTAACACATTGCCCAACCCCGCTAAAGTACGGTGCCACAGTCTAACATCAATAAGACCTGAAATCATTTTTGCCATCTCTGGACAAATCCTCTTTTTGGTGGTGGTAAAGATAAAAAGAGATTTCTAGCATTTTATTCATAGCTTTCTACACTGCGCGGACTTCTAGATATTATCAGATATGATGAGTTGTTTTGTGGATGGATTTCTTTCTTTGGATAGATTGTGTTCTTGTGTTTTGGTGACCTGATGGACTCACTCAAAGCCTCTCCAGGTAAAAGAGAGAGCATCTTCCAGGTAGTTCAAGTGCCCTACAGTAAGTAAGAGTGATTTAAAGTCCATTATGCAGTAACTGTTGTCCTATCATTTTGTATCATCTATGAAAAAAGAAGAAATATGTTTGCCCTCGCAATGGTAGCGATTCTAAATAAATAAAAAGCCTGTCTGTCTGTCTGTCTGTCTGTCTGTCTGTCTGTCTGTCTGTCTGTCTTGAAGTCAGAGCTGGGCTATCTAAGGTTTTCCATGGAAATCATGCATTTGATTTTAATGCACATGATTGCTTCTTTCATTCTCAATTCTTTTAATATGTTGTTTTTCTTTTTGTGGATGCAAAGCCATATTCCAAAATGAGACGTCAATCAATCACCTTGGTTGAAAATCAGGTCAGTTTATTTTATTTGGAAGCTATTGCTTATGCCACCACAATGGTGGTTTACATTCATGTTTCGGATCATCAAACGCATTTTAGTACCGAATTAAAACAATTCCGCAAAGAAAAGTGGGACAATATTCCTCCACAGCTATGTGGAAAAACTCATTCCCAGTTATCGCAAATGCTTAATTGCAGTTCTTGGTGCCAAGGGTTGCACAAGAAATTATTAAGTTTAGGGGGCAATTTTTTTCACATATTGTAGGTTTCGATAGTTTTTTCCCCTTTAATAAATGAAAAATGAAAAGACAGACAAAAAAAGGGGGGGGGGCATTTTGTATTTGCTCTGGTTATCTTTCCCATCTAATTTTAAAAGCTGTTTCAACTGACACATGCAAGTGTGACAAATATGCCAAAAAACCCAAAACCAAATCAGGAAATAGTGGTACAGGATTGATAAACAGTGACAGCTGTGCATGGTGGTTACATGTAAAAGCATCCTTTTATGGATAACTTTTATGGATAACTGTGGTAGAGGAAATGAAGCCAGTTGATGCTGCAGCTTAAATCTGTGCAAATAATGGATGTGCCTATCTCTGTTTTTGTCAGCTTTTTTTTTTTTTTTTTTGCACCTGTGTGCCCGTTGCACACAGTCTGAGAACGAGAGAACTTTGATTATGTTTTTCCAGTTCAAGAAAACCTCTTCTAACTGGCTTTACCAGCCATCATCCAATTTCCACCAATCAAAGCAATGGAGAAGGGCTTCACCTCAGCTGATCTTTGTCTGACCACTATGCTTGATGAATTAATGTTGTCTGAACAATAGTGTTTGATGTCTAATGGTCTTTACTCTCTGTTCAGACTTCTGTGATGTGGTAAGGCAGGCTATTTCCAAGAATTCCACAAAAAGAGGCTACCAGTGAATTGGACTAATAAAATGCCGTTCAGTAAAGGTGTTAAAAGAATAGAGAGTAATCAGGTGTAAACAGAGGGTCAGTGTGTGGCAAAGCTGCAACGTGAATGTGAGAAGGATTCTGATTGTTTAGTCCAGGCTAATAGGCAACTTCAACAGCACAATTTCTAAGACCTTAGGACCTGAGCCTGAGATGTCAGCGATCTTGGTAATGAGCTGGTATTACTGAGTCTGCCTCTCGCAACACGCACCTGCCTAAGCTTAGCGGTAAAGTTTAGCTTTTCAGAATATTTGTTGGAGGTACCAGATATCACCTCAAGTATAGGATAATTGGCTGCAGCACATGATTATACACTTGCTTGAGGGTACTCTGTCATGGATTTATGCAGCAGCGATTCATATCGAGATATAGGATACATGATAATGAAAAAGGAAAGCAATATATCCCGCACGGATTAAAAAATAAAACACGCAGGAGTGGTAGGGTGAAGGAAATCAATCAACTCAGTCATTACAGTGGCATGCATAGCAGGTGGCAGTAAACAGTATAATGAGCCGCGGCATTATGATGAAAAGAACGAGAGCTTGTCAAATTAAAAAGGCTTCATTTTGGCCCTGATTGGACTTGATTGGTGTCTCGTTTAAATAGGTGATTATATGATAAGAAGTAACTGAAACCATTCAACTGACAGCCTTCATACCTGCAGTGCTCTGTCAAAATAAATGCAATGTTTTATTTTTGTGGAATGAAGTGTGCGTGTGTGTGTGTGTGTGTGTGTGTGATGTGAACATGGTATAAAATTCATGTAACACGAGTGTTTCAGGATATGCACATAAGATTTATTCAGTCTCTAAAATTGCGAATGATGATGAAATCTGTGTGTTAGTGGAGCATTACTTTTACCTTTGCTGTAATTGTTTTGTGTTCAAATTCATTCAATTTCCCAGTAGGCTGATTTTAATTTATGTAATAACAGATTAACCAAATGGATTTAGTAAGAAGCTAATCCACAGTCACACAATGAAGCAGAAATATACATAACTGGAAGAAAAAAAAACCTCCTTATTTCCAAAGCATTGGCTAAAGCATAACTAACATTTATTTTTCTAAAATATAAAGAAATGTTAATATATGGAAATAAGTTTTATTACACTGTCTGCCTGACCATCACTGGCCAACATAAAGGGCGTGCATCTGTCTCCATAACAGTCTAATTGAAAACAACAGTGGGCACTAAATAAACATGCAGTGCAGCCTTTCTTTGTCATTAGAAAGCACTTCTGAGTTTGTTTATATGGTATTTAATCAGCATGAATTTTTTTTTTTCTGATGTTGAGAGTGTGGGCATTTTTCATGTTTTCAGAGCTTCCATTGTGCAAAATGCCCACACTCTCTTTTTCCTAGCCAGATATTAGTGCTGCTTGATTATAGCAAAATCAAGATTGAGAAATTAATAATGGATTTTTATTTTTTTTGGCAATTAAAATGTAAATCATTCAAATGCATGAAAGAAGCAGTAGTGAATATGGTGCATGACAGAGGACAAGGTTTACCTATGGAAACCTTGTGGTGAATTTATTTCCTCTAGCTAGTTCTTTGCAAAAGATTTCCTTTCCATCATTTTGGCTTCAGCTAACAAACTGTAAACAGTAAGCGAGTTTAAATGGTAAATGGACTGGTTCTGATATAATGCTTTTCTACTCTACTTTGAGCCCTCAAAGCACTTTATACAACATGCCTCATTCACACATTCATACAAGCACTTCTTTGTACAGCTATAAGTGCTTTCTATCTAACATTCACGCAGATTTATACTCCGACCGGACACTTTTTCAGTTTTATGGCTAGTGCTGGATTTTACAACGTGCTTAGGTATTTTAGTAAGACTTTACTATGTAGAACTGACAAAGTTAGGTGTTTGTGATGATCAAGTGTTTTTACTAGAAAAATGTTTTTTTGTTAAAGTTGGTCTACAGTTAGGCTTTTGATATTATCAGTATAAACATCAAGGATTGCTCCACATACGTATTACGTATTAGGCAAAAGCCTCTGTAACATTATCTCTCTGATTACAATTGGGACTCCCTAAGGAATCGTACGGGTATTTCAGGATTAGGTTGCTGTCTAAAAAGACTGAATTGTGTAGGACTCTCAGAATAGTCCTGAAATGGCTGAATGGATGCAGACTTAAACAGAGATCTGATGGAGAGCTGTAGCTCTGTGAGATGGTTGACTATAATGTCCACATATCAGATGCTAAGATGTAAACTCCAGGAATTACATAAAAAGCATCATCAAATTCATGTATGTAAACTAACCAAGCTACTTTTGGCTGCTACGTTTTTCCACAATGGGTCATCACGGCGGGTAGATTGGCATGTTTTGATTTGGCCGATTTTTATGGTGGATGCCCATGTTGACATAACCCCAAAGGGAATTGCGTCTTTTATCCTGGGCACAGGCAAATGTGTAAATCACTGTACTATGGCGCCACTATGTATTTAAACTAACATAGTTCTTAAAAAGAAAAAAAATAATCTACTTTTCTCTTTTCTCACATACCCTCTTCTCTGCTCTCTCTGTAACCATCTCGAATGCTGTCCACTCAAGTATATTATCCACCTAGCATAATTAGTCCAAGTGTGAAAAGCCACAGACTGTGTCAAACCCCACAATCTACGCGACACTAGCTAAATTTAAGGTAAATGCATTACCTCGGGAGCACCAGCAGCATTTTTGTCAGCCAGGCTTGGGCTTGTCTTCATTTCATGTGCTGGATTCGTGTCAAGGTCATACTGTGCCCTTGAGAATCCATTTTCTATATGGGGTAGGAATGTGGATGAGAGCAACCATCTCCTTTCTGCTGTTTGAGGCACCTTATATAATGAGCTTCCTCTCCTCCCCACAGACTTGATGTCATTATGGAAATGCATTACCTGGATCCCCTCCCCCACCCCATCTCTCGCTCTCATGTTTCAGCTTTGTGCAACAGGCCATTAGAAATGGATTATAGGACATTTTCCCATGAGAATACCCCTCCCGATGACCTCTTGCCATTTCTTTAGAACTGGACTACTATGTATCATTGAAGGTATAATCACTCCCACGACTCATGTCAATGATCTGTACGCACTGGGTGCTAGTGAGTAATATCTAGTTGGCAGGGAGAATACAGACTTTGTTTCGTGGTATAAAAATAGTATAAACATTCAGCAAATACACTCAGCATCTCTCATGCTGTCACCTTCTCTACTGTGATAACATTTACAACTGTGAACTCTATAACTCCACGTTTAGCTGTGGAAAACATTTCTATTAATCTTTTCTCTCGCTTTTTGTACTGCATCCATTGTGTGCATGTGTGGATGTAAATACAGAGGGAAGATAGCTTCTTTTAATGTAAGGGAGAATACAAATTGTGATTTTTAGTGGTGGATTTGTCATCAGTTGGGTGTTTACCTGCCAAAGGGCTTCCTCAGGCTAGGGTGGTAATATGTTAGCAGACCTGGTGCCATGACATTAACAGGACAGCCACCACTGTAGTCCTCCTTAGCCCAATCCTGCATGAGAAAATGGTTTAATTATATTGCTCAGTATTATTATACGTTACATAGAAAAGAGTGGCTTGATTTCAGCAAAATGATATTCAGTGACACATAGCAGTCATGGTATATTTAACAGTTTATGAGGACACAGAAGATGCAATGGAGTAGTGCTCCCAGTCATTCATGCATAGTATGCAAAGTAAGCTGTTACTAGTTTCTGTTTGCAAGCTGCCCACATACATAAAGCCCTTATTACCATTATATTAAACATTGTAGTGAGAAAACTACAGTTCTTTGGCAGGATTTCATGTTATCAGGATTTATTCTTCTATTTCTTGGCAGATTTTTTTTCCAAACCTTTTCCTTTCCTTTTTCTTTAACAAAGAAAATAGAGAACATTAAAAAATAAAGGAATAAAACGCCAAAATCAAAACATGGCAACCCCCCCAAAAAAACATAAATGTGTTTGATTCTGAATTTGAATCGTTTGAAGTCCCAGGGAGGCTTAAAGTTTAACTGTAGCATCTGCTCTTCCGGTACCTTTTGTACACACTATATTTCAACGTATTTGAATAATATGAGCCAGTGAAGCTCACTTTTGCCCAATGACAGTGATGCTGAAGTGAGTCACTGAGGACATGCTGAACTTTTCTGTTGGTAAGTGCTGCTGTTGGTGCCGCTGTTAGCTCCTGTTAGCTGGTGTAACTCTCATACAATGTGAGAATGTAATCAATCGGTTTGTCAAAGGGAAATTTTGAGGACACTTAAGCCTAACATTAGCTGGCATAATGTTATAACCGGCTGTTGTTGTTGTTGTTGTTGTTGTTGTTTAGTCAACTCATCAGTTACTATCACTGGAACTAAGGAGCGGAGCCCAATTCCTGAAAATCAACCCCACATCATAATCCCCCCCCCCCCCGCACTTGGCGCAATGCAGTCAAACAAGTACCATTTGATTGGCAACCGCCAAACCCAGACTCGTCCATCAGATTGCCAGATAGAGAAACGTGATGTGTCACTCCAGAGAACACATCTCCACTGCTCTAGAGTCCAGTGGCGGCGTGCTTTACGCCACTGCATCTGACGCTTTGCATTGCGCTTGGTGATGTATGGCTTGGACGCAGCCGCTAGGCCATGGAAACCCATTCCATGAAGCTCTCTACACGCTGTTCTTGAGCTCATCTGAAGGCCACATGAAGTTTGGAGGTCTGTAGTGATTGATTCTGCAGAAAGTCAGTGACCTCTGCTTAATATGCGCCTCAGTATCCGCTCTATGATTTTACGTGGCCTACCACTTCATGGCTGAGTTGCTGTTGTTCCTAATTGCTTCCACTTTCTTATAGGCCTGTTCTCCCCAAATTCACACAATATGTGAAATGTGCCACCAGAGAAAATAACACACTGGATCATGTGCACTGCAACGTTTACAGATCAGTGCCACAGCAGACCATCTGTCTCTGCACCTCATACCAGCTTACAACCCGCTCAAAAGGAAATTCAATTCCATCACAAAAACTATCAACACTTGGCCTAAAAATGCCCTCTCCCAACTCCAGGACTACTTTGTGAACACAGAGTGGAGTATGTTTGAAAATCCAGACCTGGAGGAGTGCACACAAACTGTGCTGAGAATGTGCAGAAACAAATTTGTGCCTTCCCTAACCAGAAGCCCTGCATGAACAGTAAAGTGCAATTCCTGATTAAAGACCACAACGCCGCCTTCAGAACAGGAGACAAGGCATGGTACATTTTTGCCAGGTCAAGCCTGAAAAGGGGAATCAAAGCAGCCAAAGAATCATACAACCAGATAATTGAGGCCCATCTCACCAATAACAATCCAATACAGGTATGGCAGGGAATAAACCACATCAACAACTACAGGGGCAGCAACATCCCAACCGTTAAAGCCAATGCTTCACTGGCCGAGGAACTAAAAAATGTTTTCGCAAGGTTTGAGACTAGTAGGCCATCGACCCCTCCCCCAACCAACAGCAACACCTCACTGACCCTTCGGCAGCACCAGGTGAGGCATGCACTCAGGTCAGTTAACTCAAGGAAAGCTGCGTCCCCAAAACAGCCACAAACAGCAGTCTGAGCAACTTCAGGCCCATCGTGCTCATGTCACTGGTGATGAAGTGTTTTAGAGGCTAGCCATTTCAAAAACTTCCTCCCTTCAGCATTTGAGCCCCATCAGGTTGCCTACAGGGCGAACTGCTCCACCAAACACACAATCACCCTCGCCCTCATATCAGCGCTGAGCCTGGGACCTGTGCCAGACTGCTGTTCATAGACTTTAGCTCAGCTTTCAATACAGTCATCCCGGACATTCTCATTAAACAACTGCTGGACCTCTGGACACACTGTGTGTGTGTGTGTGTGTGTGTGTGTGTGCGCACATTAATCCTTAGCTGTGTAAATATAATTTAAATAGATGTTTCATTCTATTCTCTTGATTCTTTTATATTTAACATTTTTCCACAAAGAGAGAAGCACTGTAATTTCATTATATGTGACATATAATGACAATAAAGTTATTCTATTCTATTCTATTCTCAGGTATTCTATTCTCAGCCTCAGGTTCTATTCTATTCTGGGCAGCACGGTGGCGCGGTGGTTAGCACTGCTGCCTCACAGTTAGAATACCATCTGGAAGGCCTGGGTTCGATTCCAC